>MCFE01000026.1:0-230790 GCA_002104905.1 Basidiobolus meristosporus CBS 931.73 | reverse complement strand
CTAACCCTAACCCTAACCCTAACCCTAACCCTAACCCTAACCCTAACCCTAACCCTAACCCTAACCCTAACCCTAACCCTAACCCTAACCCTAACCCTAACCCTAACCCTAACCCTAACCCTAACCCTAACCCTAACCCTAACCCTAACCCTAACCCTAACCCTAACCCTAACCCTAACCCTAACCCTAAAGCAGTCACAGCGCGCAACCCTAACCCTAATTTTGATCCCGCCCATCAAAAATCACCCAAAAATCTCAAAAATTGAAATTTGAAGCTGAAACTCTGGATATGCCACCAAAACCTCAACAGGAGCCCACTACACCTGAAAGGAAGGTTCTTGATTGCTTTGACAAGTCTGTCAAGAAGATTTCTTGCCCCAACTGTGGAAACAAAGGAACTATCAGAAGGAATGGAAGAGCTGGCAGACTCAGGAAGCTTACTTTTCTCTGCAAATGCACCAGGAATATTGGTATCACTCTGATGGAAGACATGCTTGGCAAGCTGAAGACTCCCTCTCCTCAAGCACTCTCTCCTGCCCAGTTTCTGAACAGGCTTGCCTCCCCTGCTGCTGCTTCACCAACAAGAATTGCCCCTGTTGCTGCCTTGGATACTCCTTCTCCTCCTGCCAGGATATCTCCTTTTGTGCCTGAATCTGCCAGTCCACTTTCCTTGCCTCCAAGAAGCCCACTGTCAATGGACTCTATTCCTGCCACTGCTCTCCCAGATGCCAGCACTTCTACTGATGCATTTCTTCAGAGATTCCTTGCAATTGAGAAGAGAATTGCTGATTTAGAGGCTGCCAATACTGCCCTGGCTATTGAAAACAAGAGACTGGATGCCCAATGCAAGAAGCTCAAGAATGAAGCCAATACTGCCCTGAAAACTGCCAGAGATGCCTTGCAAAAAGCTTCCTTGGAGTGCCACTGCCTTACCACTACTGCTCAGCCCCAGCCTCCTGCTTCTGTTCCTGTTCAAGAGCAAGATCCTGTTCCACAGAAAAGCTACTCCAGTGTTTTACAGAACAACTGGATAGTGAACTCTGTTCCTCCCAGAAAACCTGCTTCTACAGCCTTCTCCCAGGTGACCTCAGTTCCTGCTTCAGTCTCTGCCTCTCCACCTGCACCAGCTGCCACCACCTCTGCAGTCACCTCAGCTATACCTCAGACTTATGCAGGCAAGGTTCTGGCAAGAATTATCAGCACATCCAGCTCCAGTACTATTCAGCAAGACACATCAAGAAAACCTTCTACTGAGAATGTGGACTCCAATCTGACTACTGCAGCTCCATTGCAACACAGAAGGACTTACAAGCCCCCAGCAAACCTACCACCAGCTTCTACCTGGACTGTGGTGTACTTGAAGCAAGTTCCCTGGACCCCCATTTCCAACATCAGGAAAGCACTCAAGGCATGCAATATTCAGCTCTCAAGAATTGTCAACCTGGCCTGGAGAAAAGGGAAGATTCTGGAGGTTATCCTAGACCAAAACATTGCTGACCCATTTGTTGCCTTTGTGGAGAAGAACCTTAACTGGCTGAAAACTGACTTCAAGATAGTGCCTGAAGAATCTGAATCCTCTGACTCTCTACTGTTCAACAAGCCTCCAGCCCATGTTGCCATTCTGTCTTTCTTTGCTGCCATCAAGAGACAAGCCCCCTCCTATGATGTGGCATACTTCCTCAAGAACCATGCCATTTCCCTCCTTGCTGACTTAAGTGATGCACCATTTGAAGAGCTCTGGGACTCTGCAGGTCACATTGTTAATGCTCCCTCTGAAGAAGCTACAACCTCTGCCTGACTACCTGAAGTTCTGTTGCTTAACTGCAACAGCATACAGCCATCAAGACCAACTCTAGAGAGACTTCTTTCAAGATTTTCCCTCCTGTGTTTGATTGATGTCCAGCTACCCTCTATACTTTTGACTAATCTATATTGCTTTTCTACTCCTAGAACAAAGAATACCTCCTCTATCTGCTTCATCTCTTCTACCATCAATACTCCTCAGCTCTGTGTTCCTCTTTACTCCCCTTACTGTGCTGCTCTCCAGTTGCCAACTATCAGTCTGGTGCTCTGCTATCTGCCTCCAAGTCTAGCCCTTCAGGAAGTGCAAGTTATATGCCAGAAGGTTCAGCAATACCAACAATCTATATCAACACCTGTTATCTTGCTTGGAGATCTCAACATTCCCCATCCTGAGAACAAGACTACTCTGACTGCAAGAATGAAGCCAAGGTCTACATTCCTACTGAACTTCCTGAGAGAAAGCCACCTGCTAGCACTAGGTGCTCAATCTGAGAAAAGATGTGTTGACTGGATCTGCCCTTCTGCTGCTGCCCTCTACTTTGTGAATGAAGTTAAGCAATTCTCTGGAGCTGAGCTAGGATCCTTGAGAGCCTCTGACCACCCAGCCTGGTCCCTTTCTATGCAACCAGTTGTGAAGAAGAAGCTGCCAAAACTTACTGTGCTCACCCACAAAGCTACCAAGAATCAGAAGAAAGACTTTGGGAACTACTTGAAGCTTGCCAGTTTGCTACTTTCTCTGCCAGATGATCTCAACTTTGCCTGGCTCTTTGTGAAGCATCTTATTCTGGTGTCTGCCTCCCTCTCACTGCCATGCAAGACTACTGCTGTTACCTCAAGAAAATGGGAATCCATTGTTGCAGCCCTGCAACAAAGCTACCTGAGCTTCCCTAACCCAAAAACAGAGAAACTCCTCCTGACAGCAATACACCACTCCAAGGCAATTCACCACACTCTGCATACTCAGCTCTGGGATCATATTATGAGTTCCTTGCCTCTGCAATCTTCCAACTCTATAACAAGAACAGTATCAAGACTCTACAGGGCAATGAGGCCCTCTTCCAGGAAGTTACCTTCAACAGAACAGCTGGCTAACATCTTCTTCTCTACAAAGCAGTACTCAACTCCTGGCTTTCATCCTGACTTCAAGACTCTGCCCATCCCACTTGCACTTGATCAAAGGAGAATCCATAATGTGCTCAAGAGGCTTCCCAACTCTACTGCTCCAGGTGTGGACACAATCTCCTATGAGCTTCTGAAGACTAGTACCAAGGCCATGTCTGCACTTCTGCTTCCACTGTTTCAGCAATGCTCAGCCCAGCTTTCTACTCCTGAGGAATGGTCCTTTGCAAATGTTCTGCCACTGTACAAGGGTAAAGGAAAGCACCTGGATCCTAGCTCCTACAGGCCAATATCTCTGCTGCCCACCTGCAGAAAGGTGTTTGAGCTTCTGCTTGCTCAGGAGCTCTACTCTGACTCTCTCAAGTTTCATCCTGCACAGTTTGGCTTTGTTCCAGGCCTCTCCTTGGATTATGCAGTCATACTTAGCCAAGATCACTCTCTCCAGTGCAAGTATCCCTCTGTTCTGTTTGATATTACTAAGGCCTTTGATTCAGTTGACAGAAATCTGCTTTGGTCCAAGTTGCAATGCTTCTCCAGTACCTCTCTCACCCTCCTTGTCAGATCTCTGTTTCTGGATCCACAAGCAAGAATTCTGCACCCAAGTGAGCAATCAGCTGTTTTCTCAGTTCCTAATGGAGTGGTTCAAGGCTCTGTGCTTGGTCCTATACTGTTTGCCATCTTCCTGAATGATTTCCCAAGACTCTCAGCTGACTGCCTGGTTACTCTCTTTGCTGATGACATCAGAATATCCTCCTCCAATGTGCAACAAGACTCCCAGACCATCCACCAGTATCTGCAGAAGAATAATCTCCAGCTTTCCATTGCAAAGACAGTACCTTTGGGCTCTCCCATCAACTTGGAGAACTCCACTCTACCTGCTCAGGTTTCTGCTACATATCTTGGCTTTCCTTTCCTTCCTACTGGACTAGACTCTGGAGCACACCTGAAGAAGAGAATTATCCTGGCAAGACAGGCACTCCACAAGCTACTGGCTGTTACTCCTCCTACAACTACAGCTCCCAGCTGCCTCCTTCTACTCAAGCAGTTTGTCTTCCCTGTCCTGGAATTTGGCTTATCACTTCTCTCTCTTACTTCTAGAGACTGCACTAAGCTTGACAAGTTTGCAGTATGGTGCATTACCTCCTTGGTGCCTCATTTGCCTGAATGCCCCTACAGACATGCTATTCTTGGTGCTTTTGGGTTTATGCCCTATAAGATCAGACTTCTCTACCTTAGAACCAGATTATACCTCAGACTTCACAACTGCAACAACCCACTGATTAAGGCCTGGAAGAGAACACACCACACAACACCTGACTCCTGCTGGAGAACTATACTTGGAGATCCTGAAGTCAAGAAGTTTGCTCACTATATTCTGCAGTCAGAAAAACCCAAGCTGGCCTACCTGAAGTACTTGACAGACCTTTGGCAGCAATATCTGCAGCAGCACACTCCCTTTATGATGAATATCAATCCTTATCACATTCCCCTCATTAATGTTGTTCACAAGTCATTCTTACCTCTCTTGCTACCCCCCTTCCCACTGAACAGTGTCTTGAGCACTGAAGAACTATCATCACTTCTTATTAACTTACCTACAAATTCCCCTCAGCTACACACTCTTGTATCAAAGCTACAACAGTAGCGCTGGCTTCTTTGTTTCAACTGAAATAAAGATTTCACCTGTTGGTGACTGTCTCCCCCCCTAACCCTATTACTGCGCAGCTGATGATTGATAACACCTGCTAGACACAAGTAAATGTAGCAAGTGGGTATCCTTAAAACCTGTTGGGGTATGGTTACCGCGCACTATAAAAGTGTGTTAGGGACTCATGTAAAACTATCATGATGAAAAATAAAAGCACTTTATTACCGCGCAGCTGATGATTGATGACTCCTGCTAGACACAAGTAAATGTAGCAAGTGGGTATCCTTAAAACCTGTAGGGGTATGGTTACCGCGCACTATGAAAGTGTGTTAGGGATTCATACAAAACAAGCATGATGAAAAAAAAAAGCATTTCAGTATTGCACAGCTGATGATTGATGGCTCCCGCTAGACACAAGTGGACATGGCTAGTGGACATCCTTAAAACCTGTTGGGGTATGGCTACTGCGTACTTTCAAAGTGCGTTAGGAACTCATGTAAGACTATCCTGATGAAAAATAAAAGCACTTTTGTACCACATGGCTAAGTTTTACAATTCCCGCAGGATACATGTGCGCATAGAACATAAGTAGTAGTTGTGATGGTGTCAAATAAAGTTTCTATTATAGCCATAATATATATTGAACTTTGGGATACACCTTATATTTGGTAAAAGCAATTGGGTTACAGAAAATTTGTATTGGCCATGAATTTTTTTATCATATTAAGGCCGCGCAATTTATGGTGCCCAAAGCTTATCAAAATATGGGATTGTGGCCAGATTGGGATGAATCCCATTAATTATTAGATATACATTAAAAGTAACAATTTATTAATTAAATAGTCATCAAGACTTATACAGAGCATATGGACAGTATAGGGAGACAAATATTGGCCCAGACATGCCCACTATATGAGCAGACAATGTGCCAATTGTAGGGTAAAAATATTTATGGTTAGGGTGATAAGGGTTAGGAGGAGGAATTCTAACCCTAAGGGACCAGAACCAAGAATGAGAGAAAAGTAATCCAATGGGAATTTAAGGAGTATGGGAGCAGTATGGGGGATTGCATCCCCCAAACCCCCTGCTTTTTTATTCTCTAGGGGACTGCGGCCCCCAGACCCCCTGCTCTTCTAACCTTTTCCTAGCCCTTACTATAACACCTACACCCTCTCCCATCATCTTGGAGAACTCCACTCTACCTGCTCAGGTTTCTGTTACATATCTTGGCTTTCCTTTCCTTCCTACTGGACTAGACTCTGGAGCACACCTGAAGAAGAGAATTATCCTTGCAAGACAGGCACTCCACAAGCTATTGGCTGTTACTCCTCCTACAACTTCAGCTCCCAGGTGCCTCCTTCTACTCAAGCAGTTTGTCTTCCCTGTCCTGGAATTTGGCTTACCACTTCTCTCTCTTACTTCTAGAGACTGCACTAAGCTTGACAAGTTTGCAGTATGGTACATTACCTCCTTGGTGCCTCATTTGCCTGAATGCCCCTACAGACATGCTATTCTTGGTGCTTTTGGGTTTATGCCCTACAAGATCAGACTACTCTACCTTAGAACCAGATTATATCTCAGACCTCACCACTGCAACAACCCACTGATCAAGACCTGGAAGAGAACACACCACACTACACCTGACTCCTGCTGGAGAACTATACTTGGAGATCTTGAAGTCAAGAAGTTTGCTCAATTTATTCTGCAGTCAGAAAAACCCAAGCTGGCCTACCTGAAGTACTTGACAGACCTTTGGCAGCAATATCTGCAGCAGCACACTCCCTTTATGATGAATATCAATCCTTATCACATTCCCCTCATTAATGTTGTTCACAAGGCATTCTTACCTCTCTTGCTACCCCCCTTCCCACTGAACAGTGTCTTGAGCACTGAAGAACTATCATCACTTCTTATTAACTTACCTACAAATTCCCCTCAGCTACACACTCTTGTATCAAAGCTACAACAGTAGCGCTTGCTTCTTTGTTTCTGCTGAAATAAAGATTTCACCTGTTGGTGACTGGCTCCCCCCTAAGAAAATCAGTTAGGGTATGAGATTTTCTAATGGAGCAAATTAGCTAAATTTTGAATGTTGGTGCACAACACTTCCTTTATGATGAATATCAATCCATATCATGTTTCCCTGATTAATGTTGTTGACAAATTGTTCTTACCCCTCTTGCTACCCCCCTTCCCCCTGAACAGTGTCTTGAGTACTGAAGAACTATCTTCACTTCTTGTAAACTTACCTACAAGTTCCCCTCAGCTACACACTCTTGTATCAAAGCTACAACAGTAGCGCAAGCTTCTTTGTTTCAACTGAAATAAAGATTTCACCTGTTGGTGACTGTCTCCCCCCCCCTTCCAGTCAATTTGAGCACTGTCAGCCACCAGCAACTCCTGCTACCCCAACTCAAGCCTACTCCTAAGCACTTCTGGCTCATCCAAAGCCAGCTGCCCTTCCATCAAGACAGTCTCCTAAGCCAGTGCACCCTAAAGCCAGAAGAAGATTCCCTGTTAGCCCTGATACTCCTCCCACTGCCAATTGGGCTCTATGATTTTTCAGAAATGCTGGCTATCTCCCAATTTCTGAACAAAGAAATACCTCAAACACCTAGGTATTCATATGCCTAAAAATATTAACATTCAGTACATTGCCCAGGATCTACTGGAAGTTATTCTTGACAAGGACATTGTTGAAGATTTTACAGAAGAAGTCCAAAATATGCTGGATTGGGAGCTCTCAGAGCACTTATTCAAGCATCATTTAGACATTCCACTCTTTGTACCATTCTCTTTGGAAAAAGAACTTCTGCAAAGATTTACCAGCTTGTTGAAAAACCCTCCTTCCCTCCAACTGACAAACTTTGTCAAGAAATACTTCAGTGAACAAGCAGTCTTGCTACATTCTCCCCTGGACTTTAATATTTAGGATATCTGTGAAGCAGCAAAGTCCAACCTTATCTTGTAGGCTTTCTGCTTCTGAAATATTCAAATTCAAACTTGGCTTCTTTATTTATGATTTAAATAAAGATTTCACCTTTTGGTGATTACCATCCCCCCCCTAATAAATTATTAAGTGAAAACCACATAATCTACTTATTCTCCCAATCACTTCCAATATCTCCAAGACTCTTACAACAATGATCAGATGAAAATTGATTGGGTGTGCCAGCTAAAAATAGATTCTGAGTTCAGTTAATATAAACCATAACTGAAACTAGTTATGTTTGGGTTAGGGAAAATCAGTTAGGGTATGAGATTTTCTAATGGAGCAAATTAGCTAAATTTTGAATGTTGGTGCACAACACTTTGTTTATGATGAATATCAGTCCATATCATGTTTCACTGATTAATGTTGTTGACAAATTGTTATGACCCCTTTTGCTACCCCTGTTCCCACTGAACAGTGTCTTGAGCACTAAAGAGCTATCATATCTAATTATTAACTCACCTACCAGTTCCCCTCAGCTCCATACTCTGGTATCAAAGCTAGAGTAGTAGCATTGGCTTCTTTGTTTCACAGGAAATAAAGATTTCACCTGTTTGTGATTGTCTCCCCCCTAACCCTAAGTGCTGGATGTTTGGCTGAAGTAAAGTAATATGCCCTCCAAGGACCTGAAACAGTCTAAAATCAAATTCATTGTTGAGTATAGCATCTTGATACCCAACATGGACATAGTTTGGGAAAGATCCAATCAAGCATACTACAACATTCTCCGGATTCCTTTTTCTATACGGACTGTTAAAAGCTGATAGCTCTGCAAGTTGAGGGGATGTTTGTCCAATGATGACTAGATTTGCAATCAGCTATATTGACTAGGTCCTTGGACAAAAGAAGGATCCTACTTTAACACTCAAAGTGACAGGATTAGGTACAAGATCTAATAGGATATTATGGCCCAATACATTCAATTGCTTAGTCATATCATACACATGCATTCTCATTCAGTGACCTAATTGGAACTTTAATGAGTTTACATCCAACTTCAACAGCAAACGCTACACATAAGCTGCAGCTATTTCCCTAACGTCTGAGCAACAACAGGTGCCTTGGTTGGTAGTTTTGAGGAATATATCAGAGATACAACCCTCAATGAACTTGTTTGCATATCGTCGACATTAATGAAGCGCTAATACTTCTATAGAAATAGCCTTTGAAATGCGTTGTGGAGGTATAGTTTGGAGAGACTATTGGACGACTTTGAAAATATCCAAACTCTCAATGTTTCCACTATTCTGAAGAATTGGCCAATAGACCTCTTTCCATTCATTTCCAAGTTTACCAGTAAGTTGTAATAAATATATCCCTGGGTGCTAAACTAATCAATCGCAAGAACATCACCTTTCTTGTAGTTACTTTTAGCTGATTCCAAATATCAAGTGGTGCTGTTTGTTAGTAATAAGCCTATAAATGCATAGGGGCATCGATTTATTAGTAAGAAGAACTATGGTTGGTGCAGGAATGTGATGCTATGTCCATAAGTATACTTTCTATTGACTGGTATCTAGTTTGTCAAAGAAGTCCGTCATAAACTTACAAAACTGTGCCATTGGGTGTTCAGCAGGTAGCTCTAACAAGGCTCGTTTGCAAAACAGCCTGTAGAGCTCTCGGCGGATTGCCACCATTCGGCGAAGCGCTTCACGATCTACTGTGTTTCCGCCAGTCGCCTCATAACCCTCAAGAAGCCAATTCGTATACTGCTCGGAGTTGGCCTGCGGAACAGCAGAGTGATCGATTGGAGAGCCGGCTAATTCCAAAGTCACAACACCCCAGATAGGAGCAGACAAGTCATAGAGAAACCATGAGAGCTGTACTTGATCCCAGTCAAACATACATGGCATTCCAATCGTTGCATCCCAATAGTAGTTACTTGGATTCACATCGCCGTGAATAATTCCAAAGTGCTTTGGGTCCGAAGCAGTTTTGCTATCCTGTTCGTCAACTTCCACATCAGACAAGACTCCATCATGAAGAGTTTTCCAGTGGCGGACGTGGGATGCAAGCTCTGGTCTCTCGTGGGCGAACTGGCGGGTGAGTTTGTGCTGGAGAGCAAACCAACGACCGAGCCCGACTACAATTTCTTTGTTGGTCATCCAAGTCCAGTCGGTGTAGTTCACCGGTTCACCGGTCGCAAAGTTAAAGAGACTGAGAATAAGGGTGCCACTGCGTACAGCAGCAGTGGAAGTGACCAGACTCGGGATTGCTTGGCATACTGGAAGTTCGTTATCATGTAGGTATTTTAGCAAAGCTAATTCCAACTCAATGCTTTCGAATCTACTACTGTCTGGGTCAGGAGTAACTCGTACGATGAAGCGGTCCGCCCCTTTATTCGCCTGGTAAGTGTGGTTCTGAGAGGATTTGATGCATTCACCTAACTCAGCACCCCAATGTTCTAGAACCAGCCGACGTACCTGTTCAATGTCAACAGGGATGGTGTTGAATAGAGGCATTTTTAGGTATCCACGATTTTGAGCTTCTTGGTCATTTTATATTAAAAATATTACTGCGGACATGGCAATATGGCTACGGTAAGGTTAGGGCTAGGGTTAATGTTGATTCAGCCACGAAAACCAGGTAAGATCAATGTTATTGCTAAGGCGAATTGTTATGCATGGTTGAGCATCCGTTAAACATAATTGAAATATGAATTCTTGCCTACACAGACAACCCACAACTTTAATGAGGGCAAAACTAAAGGCACTTTTCTGTTTGAGTATACTTCTCGAGGTGGTTAGCTGCCTTACGATTTCACTTGATACTCGGAGTACCGAATGCTTTTATGAAGAGTTGAAAGTGGGGGATAAGTTGGCCGTGTCTTATGAAGTTGTTGGACCAGACAAGACAATCGATTTCAGAGTACTGAGATTTCAACCATTCCTATAGAGATCCGGGCTAATCTTTCAACCTATTTCAAGGTGAGCGATCCACAAACAAATGTGATTTACCAAGCGGACAAGAGGGAAGAAGGTGAATATGGCGTCGAGATCACAACTGCTGGACGATACGAATACTGCTTTACGAATCAGGACGTGTACTTGTCAACGAAAAGAGTCATGTGGAATGTGCACGACATCGAGAAGTTGGAAAAATTGATGGGAGATGATGATGTACCAACTGAAGGAGGTATGTACTTCAGAGAGAAGATATTGTTGGCCATAGGGCAGAAGAACTGAGTGTTATTAACTGACAAGATTTTGGTATTCCATACTCTGCTGTTATTCGCTCAGCGTTGGCGCCCTTGGAAAAGGAGCTAAATAATCTTATTGAGGGAGTGAACTATATCAAAGACCAGCAGTCGTACATGCGAAGCCGTGAGATCAAACATCGCGATAGTATGTAGCTTATTTGAAATGGTTTGCTCGCATCTCTAATATTGGACTGCACTTTAGCATCCGAAAGTACAAACAGTCGCGTCAAATGGTGGTCGATTCTTCAAGCTTCTTTATTGGTCGCAGTGTGCATCTTTCAAATTCTATACTTGAAGCATTTCTTCGAGGTTAAGACAAAGCACCGTATGTAACTGATGCTAAATAAATGGATTTATACTAGCTAACGTAAATAGACTGCACGTTATGTTTATCTCTAAACAGGGCTGTTGAACAGCACTGCGATGGTTGATGCATAAATATACATTGGAATATGACTAAATACATGCTCTTTGAACCCAGTCAGTTACTCTCGCGCCTGATTGCTGCGTAGTAGCTCTAGTTCTTGTTCCAGTTTTCTGAGATAGGTTTGAGCTTCCTCGTACTTTCGGCGATACATCTCTGCTACTTCTTGACTATGGTTCAAAGAACGGGCCTCATCCATATTAGGGGCATCTATATGCACTGTAAAACTAGTGTTTCTTGGATAGGTTGAGTGAGTTGTGGGCGTTGTCGCTTCCTTGAGTACGGGTTTTGATGGGTCATAATCCTGTACCTTTTCGCTGTTCGAGGCTTTCATGCTCTTTGGCTCGTACATTTCTCCCGGGCTTTCGTTACTCTCGGTGTCCTCGTCGCCTCTCATGATGATATCCGGTTTGCGTGGATAACGCCAGTACATCGGGTATTGTCTCTGAATATTATTGATAACCAACGCTACAACGAGCATCAAGGCCGTTCCAAATAATACTGGTATGGCCATGTATAAATATCCAAGGTCGAGTATATGCTGCCCACTGGTCACAGCAATAAGAGCGGTCGCACCTCCAGGAGGATGGACAGTTCGAGTGATTTGCATAAGTACAATAGATATCGATACGGCCAGAGCCCCCTGCAACCACAAAAAGTCCTCAGGATGATTGAATGTTGCGATGCATATCTTCCCTATGGATACGCCCACAAAAGCTGATATTATATGGCCACCCACTATATCAGGCGGGAGAAGGGTGATGTCAGTCTTCGGCAACCCTTGATAACTCTCTAGTCTGCATATCACTTACTGAAATTTCTTGGCTGCGCTAAAGGTGAGTCAACCGCACCGTAGATAAGAACAGCAGAGGCGCCCTGTTTACAAACTTTGAGTACATGCTGGAGACCCGGTTAAAATGGATTTACCAATACTTACAAAGGAGCCGATAATTGTAGGCAGGTGGTTGGTGACAAAGTAGTCTACGTTGTAGGAGAGAGCAGCCACCAGACTGATTCCAGCAAACGAGGCAATAAACGACCACACGAGCACTTTTATAGAGGGAATCTTTGGAAAAATGCCTCGGTAAGAACCCAACATCCGTCTAAAATATACAGGAAGGTTGGGGTTCCGATGAAAAGGGACTTCCGGCTTAGAAAAGAGTCGATACATAGTGTGAAAGTGAAGGTGTTCCAAGCACAAGCTATATATTTGTGCTCGTTTCATTTAAGGAAACTAGGAGGCATCTGGAGTGTTCAGCCTATATTGGTATATGTAATATATAATAATTCAAAGCAGTACATAGTGACCATTAGTAATTCCATCGATAATCTGTTGCCACTCTACCCATCAAGAATTGATCAGCAGGGTTTAGGGTTAGGGTTGCCTTATATATAGTTTACAAGGTGCACAATCTCCCGGATAAAAACACACCCGTGTATACTGTATGACTACATATCCTAAGCTTGGGTCAACAACTTCGGAGTCAAATGACCATTCCCCTTCCCTACCAAATCAGCCCTCTACTCCCAGCCCAATGGAAAGTGGTCAGTGATCTCATAGCCAAGGTTTAAATTACGCCCTAAAGCCTCGATGCCAGAGTCAATAAAAAGGTCAAGCACATAGCCAAAATCCCCACCACTACCATCGCCCACCATCGCCCACTACACAATGAGAGTCGGAAGTCACAATGATCGAATACTAGTGATACTGAGACAGATTCAGGACCTTATAGACCTAGAGAGCTTGGAGATACTACAGCTTAACGGGTACCTAAACCCAACATCAATTACTCGAGTATCAAGGATCACATTGCGTACCTTGGAGGGGATCAAACTAACGATTGAGATCAATTATGTAGGTCTAAAGGTAAGTGAGGTCTGGGCTCAGTGTATAACAAGACTAATTGACACTGCCGAATAGATTGTTGATGTAGTGATGCCTGAAGTACTGGACGATCAAGAGGGGGTGGATTTTGCTGGGGTCCCGAGTTTAGTAGGAAGAACATATGACACAATGAATACACTGCTCTCCTTCATCAGTCCGCAGTATAAGGTTATTAGGTCTCAGGAAGAGTTCAACCCGGATAGCCAATATGCGCTCTTGGATCGATGATGGCACGCTAGACTAAGTTAAATGCTGAATTGGAATAAATACCGACAAGCTCGGAATGTCTATAGGCTTCGGAACGGGAATTCATTTGCAGTAGACTAGAACCGCTCCAGTTCTGCGCGAATCATCGTGGAAGTGTGAATTGAATATGCGGGCACACTAATCATTTGCTCGGTTAGTGATTTGGGCGAAGGTGATGTAATGTGATTGGTGTATGAGGTTAGGCTGGAATATATTACCTCTTGGTAGCCAAGAGATTCAAGTTTGGGGTGAATCGATCTTCTCAGTGCTTCAAAAAAGACCAGATGGGTCGGCCATTTTCTTGGCCCGTGGGGCTCAAAGTTGGTATCTAGGAATCCAGCTGGATCCTCGTAGAACAGGTCGCTTTCATCTTTGTACTTGTCCATGTTGACGCCACTACATGGCTCGTATTAGTGCATGCCAATGAAGCAGTGTATTTTCCGATTCACTTACTGGAGAGGAGGCTCGCAGGTAATGAACCACATATCGACATTTTTGTGTAGATGGCTATAGTAAGGGGTAGAGTGACAGGGCATCAAAAACCCAATCTCCTTGAGCAATGGTAGGCCGTTTGCTTCGTTGCGATACGCCTCTTGCGTGAGGTAATCCATTACATCGACCACTCCACGTTGATGGACCTGAGTCATGTATATGGCCATTGGTATATTGGTGGCAGCCAGGAACACGATTACGTAGGTCTTATACTTTCTCCACTTGCCATTAACCACATAGGCAAGCCCATGGCCAGCGTACATCAATAGAATTGGCAAGATGATGTAAATGAAGCGAAACTCCTTATGGGCGAGCAAGCTATATCCAACCAACACCCAGATCGCAGCATAAAACAGCTCGCGGTGCTTCGACTTCACCACACCGTATATCCAGAAGGGAATGAAGGTGGTGGTTATGATTGGTAGTCCTTGTGACAAATACCAATGCCATGGGTGTCCGCCATAAAATAGGCTAATGTTCTGCGTGACATTGAAATGATAGAATTGATATGGCACAAATACCCATTCCCCGTAAAATCCATAGTCAATCAATACCATGCCAGCAACCGCAAGTAGCCTAATGTAGTATTAGGGATTAGGGATTAGGGATTAGGGATTAGGTGAATGTAAATTATCATGTTTTGCGTGTACCATACCCGATGGTAATGACTCGGCTTAGAATTGGTATCAGGTAGGTGATCCTCTTTACTACCAGTATCGCTCCAAGGAATATCCATATAACCGCCGTGGTAGGGCGAAGAACGCATGAAAGAGCCGCCAGTGTGAGTGCCTTCGAGAGCTGACTATACGAGAGCATTTAGTTCTCTCTTCAGACATACAGAGCAAATTATCGTAATCCTCTCACCCTAACCACTCCTCGGTCTGGTTTGTTGGAGTACGGCTATGCGATGGCCAGTAGTACAACGCCATGGCAGTCAGGGAGGTTTCTAAGGAATTGGCAAGTAGCCGGGTCGAGCAGAAAAAATTGAACCACGAAATCACTGAACAAAATAGCTATGATTCAGGTTAAGGAGACTTATGGCGGTCTGCTGGAGGGAGGTATTGTCGGTTCAAAACAAAAGGGATACAGTGTATCTTCCTGTAGTCGGGCCAAAAATCCGACTTGCTGTTTTGTATGTGAAAAGATCCAATAATGCGGCGAAAAACGATTGAATGATGTAGGGAACTAGAACCTGCGGGCAAAGGTTATGGCTGCTATCTTGTGAAGGGCCGGAGCGAATATTCTTTACTTACAAGCCACTTGGCATTGTCCAAACCCCACAACTTCAGTGCCTCGTAAGAGAGAGCGAAAATGAGTGGATGAGTGAAACTTCGGATCTTTTCTTTCCACTCCCAGGTCAAGTAACCATAGGTATAGTTGATGTTAAGGATGATCAAGTACACGAAGCCGAAACGATAAAAACACGAATTCAAAAGGATATCCAAACACCCAGTGATGAGCAACTTCGAGTGTTTGCCAATATTCATCGGGCACGAAAAAGGTTTGAATTGACAGAGCATTCACCAATCTAAAGGTCCACAGACCTAGGAACAGGCGCTTGTTTGTAAGCATCGTGGGCTGTGTATTCCTCCAACTTTGGATTAACGTAAGTTGGCATATATTTAGTTAAAATTGAATCTAAGAATTAGATATGTTTCGCTTGAGGAACACATATGGCACCCTAAAATTAGCAATTGCTATTAAGCCGATAAAATCAAAATAATCCTCAAATCCAATGAACATTCGAAAGATTGAACAAGTAAACACAGGATATCGATAACCTTTACAGTTCTAAGCGCTTTGAAATACAGGTCGACCCTGTAGTAAAGATGGTAAAGGATGAAGACTATGAGGAGCTGGTGGAAAAGCTGAGAAATCTAGGTTATGAGGAGAGGTTGAATCAGGATAGTACTAGCTTAGTGCAACACCTTCTAGCGGATTTGTCACACATCACCGAGACTTGCCAACTTCTACAAGAGCAGTTAACCGAAGTTGATACTCAGACAAGCGAAATCCAGGTATAGGCTACCGCGTATCGTAAATAACTCGTCCTCTCGATGTTTAACTGTGAGCCATGAACTTAGATTCGGAATTTACGAAACGAGATTTCCAGACTGACTGCTGAAAACAACCAGCTTCATAGTGACCTAGTGCATCGAGCCGACAAGGGGGAGGAAATGCAACGAGAAATATATCGTATGAAAAAAGACCACGAGGTGGAATTGGAAAACATTCGGTTTATGACCTCGCAATACAACCTGAAGTTACAGGAGGAGCGTGAGAAGACTCGTGCTGAACAGAAGAAGCTGGAAGACTTCTTGATCCGCAACAAAGTTTTAGGTCAGTTTACACTTTGCGGGATGCATGGATATTCGCTAACCCGGCGTTTAGGGAAAAAATCAGCCGGCATGACGATGTATCCAGCGCGAATAGCTTTGACGTCTGAGATAGGTACACAGTGCCTCTCTTCTCTTTTCCTACTGAATAGCCTGACTGATTTGATCTACAAAGAATCCTCCGAATTCAAGGCGCCATTGCCAGCCCCTGTTGATCCACATGTGGTAGATTTGATGCAACTCAGCGAAAGACGGATACAGCAACTTATTCAAGAGAAATCTCGGATACAATCAAACAACCGGGAGCTACAGGACACTATTTCAGTGCTAAGGAATCAGATCGAAGTACGCGAGCAAGAGATCACAAGACTTGGAAACACTTTGGAGAAGGAAAAGGCCGATGCATCATTCTTGACATCGGATAATGGAAATTCCACTGCATTGAAAGATGAGAAAACAACGCAACTCGAGCTTCAGATCGAGTGCCTTCAAGAACACATTATGGAGTTGGAGCATGTAAGAAAGACCAGAACAAGCCACCAGTTAGAAAAGGGACTGACTTGCTTCTCAGGATTTAATGCAAGAGAAGAACGGAAAGACCAATGAGAATAGCCGGCTCGATGATCTCAAAAAGGGTCGGGGAATGCTATCGCAGAGCTTAGTTAAGCTGGAGAATCTTCTAGACCAACTTGGAACTGGCCAAGAAGGAAAAGGTTAGTGGAGTACCAGTTCGCATCTTGCAACTTGCTGTAATTCTCTAAAAATATTGGCTAGATGTAGGTTGTATGCTGGGTCGAGCCAGATGGCACACTGATTTACCAATTACTGGTTGCAGGATGCTTCCGCCTCCGTACAATCAGGTCTTGATGTTATCGAGAAGACCATTCTTAGAGCAACAGAGTCACTGATGAATATGGAATCCAAACTTAATGGTATGTGCCCTTGGTGCATCAATAGCAATGCAAAATCCACCTTAACATCCCTTCGCATCATATAGAATCAGAGACTGTTCAACAGGACCTTCATGCTCAGCTAGCCGAAGCCAAAAAAGAAGTAGAACACCTGCAGAATGACCTTCTTAGCCTAGGAAAGCCTTCGGAAAATAAGAAGGAGCCCATTAAACCATTAAGCCGACTTGAAGCCCAACAGAAAGGTTTAGAAAAGGTGACATCATGCCATCTCCCACCCTAATCGTATCACTAACGGCCAACGATATCCACAGCAAATCCGAGATCTCACCCTGAAGGTGCACAATTTAGAAGTAAGAAAGATGGCATTAGAAAAGGACTTGCGAGCACTCCACAAAAAAGTAAGTTAAACCATGACTGTCTTGATACTTGCCACTGATGAACTTGGATCCCGAAAGGCCAGTGCCGAGAAAACGTCACGCCAGCAAAACGAAG
This sequence comes from Basidiobolus meristosporus CBS 931.73, assembly GCA_002104905.1. Lineage (NCBI taxonomy): Eukaryota > Fungi > Basidiobolomycota > Basidiobolomycetes > Basidiobolales > Basidiobolaceae > Basidiobolus > Basidiobolus meristosporus. The sequence continues at coordinate 213,243 of MCFE01000026.1, read as the reverse complement.
AAAACCCCAAGGAAGAAGAGCTCATGACTCGGATCAAAGCCTTGGAGCAGGAAAACAACCAAGTAATACTCAGATGGACGCCAATCATCAATTACTAGCCACTAATGCACCGTTTTGCTAGTTAACGACCAACTCGGAAGTCACGTCGAAAGAGTTATCACGCACTCAAAAGTACGTGCTTTTCCATTCCTGCGAATTAGAAAATGGCGCTCATCATTTCCGAATAATAGGGAGCGCACCGACCTGATCTCTGCGATGAAGCAATTCGAGGAGCAACTAAAGAGTATCCAGGACCATATGAACACCTTGATGACTGAAAAAGAAAATCTCAAAGCGCTGTATGAACAAGTATGCTCCTCCCGCTCTTAAACTGTGCGATGCTATGCTCACAACCCCCTCCACCAGACATCAAAGGAACTACGTACTGTGCGGAAAAGAATCAAGGTAGCGACGATTTTGGGCGTCTCGCCAGTAGTAAGATACTAACTGTTGGCAGAAACAAGTCCGAGTTGGCTCCGATGACAATGGCTCCAACTCTTCGTTAAGCAGCTATGGTTCGTCAAGCTATAGTCGACAGGATGATTTGAATGACTACAGAAGCCATCACGACACGAACCATCTGAATGATCAAATTAAGGAGTTGGAGCGCGTCAAACAAGAAAACACATCATTTGCAGCCCAGATAAAGCAACTCGAAGAATCTATTCGAGACAAGAGTTTGCAAATTGAGCATCTCAGTGCAGAAATGAAACGAGTAATTCACTGCATGGTGCCTTGTGTCGTGGAGTTTCTTCTAACCAATATGATGTATAGAATGAAGTCAATCATCATGAAAGTAGGAGGCTTGAAGGTACTCTACCGTGATGCTAAGGTGGCGGCCGAGCAACTATACAATGGATGTTGATACCAGTCGCTTTTTATTTAAAGATCAAATCCGGACCTTGGAAGAATCACTGGCTAAGGCCAAGGATTCGCATGCTTCCACGGAACGTAAGACGACCGAGAGAATCCAAGCGTTACAAGTCAAAGTACATGATCTTTCAGATGAGCTTCGTAAAGAGCGTCAAACGCACAAGGTAATTCGGCAACTGTCAATGGAGCACCCTCCACAACTGTGTAACTCCTTTATCTACATTTGTTCAGGAGCAATCGGGGTCTTTGACAGATCTTCAGCAGGAGAACCAGCAATTAAGTCACAGCATCTCTATGGTAGGCTCGCCTCCTCGAATACTGCGTTGTTAGTAATGCACCAAGCTAACAATGCTGCATCCAGCTGGAGAAAGAGAAGTCACGGCTCACTTCGGCTCTCAAGGAAAAGGAGCAACAGAATTCGGCATTGGACGAGCTGATTCATTCCCAGAACATTGACCAGAATCGACTCAATGAATCCTACAGAAGACTGACGATTGATCATGAAAAGTTGGATCGCGCGTTGAAGCAATCAATTGAAGAGAACCAGAGAATGAGGTAACTCGGATCGTCATAGCTACATTCTCTCCCCCTGCTCAACCAAAGGTTTGTAGACAGGAGCTGTCAGAGTGCAATGGCCAGCTGCAAACGTTAAGAAAGCAGTTAGATGAGCATTCTGTTGACTACAAGCAGCATCAAGTAGATCTCCAAGCATACAAGCGACAGTCTGAACGTAAAGAGCATCCTTTGCAAGTATATAAACGATCGTTTGCTAATCTATTTTTAGAATTGATGGTATCCTTGGCCTCAGCTGAGAAGCAACTCCGTTCCACAGAGGTAATATATGAATCTAGTTTGCGAGGCATTTGATCTTTAAGGTTGACACTTGTTGACTCACAGCTGGATAAATCCACCCTACTACGAGAGCTTTCGACTCTGCGAGACCTACATCTCACCATCGAAAGATCAAAAGACGAGCTTAAGCGACAGCTGGTCCGTGCGACGAACGAGGTCACTCAACAGCGAAGTAGCTTGAGACGTCTTGAGATCGAAAACAGCGCACTCACCGCACAGATCAACGCCAACGTAAGTATTTGCATGAGCGAACGCACAGACAAAGGCCACTTTGCATGTTCTAAACCCTCCTTTTCTAGAACACCAAGTCAGAGAGACTTGATCAGATTTTGCGAAATGAGCGAAAACAGAGCTGAGCGGTGGTGGATTCAGCAGATACCCTCCATGTATATAGCTATTTATTTTTGATCATCCTGTGGCTTGTCTTCTGTCCTATGCAACAGCCCTTGAAAGCCCAATTCAATTCTTGGCCAACCGAATAGTAATAAAGTTAAAGGTTGATTTCCAAATACTCGACGTCAGTAGATCTAATCAGCACATTCGGATATACTCCCACAGGTGTATGCAAGCTTTTGACGTGGAAATACCGCTCTTCGGCGTCAGTACCTTGAAGCTGACCGTTCGCCGTATTTCTAGTTGGTGTGTAAGGGTTAGGAACGACGCGGATACCTTAACTGGGAACTTACTTCTCGAACAGGTGAAACTCCGTTTCTGGCTGGCTCTTTCTTACAGATAACCAGAAGAGCAGGGTTCGTTCACGCAACTTGGATAATGCCTGCGACTCCATGTCCATGTTCGTGTTGGTGATTTTGATGGTGAATGATATGGAAAATGTGTGGTGTTTGCAGTATGTTTAGTGAATGTTGATCGATCAGCGCCTTGAGTGGTGATTCATTTTTGAGGTCATCGATGTTGGAAACTGGAACTTGAATATCCTTAATAGGGGATTTGTTGAATTTCACCAGCCATTATCTTCACCAAACGGAACAACTACTACCTTAGTCACCCCTGCCGTTAGTCATTAGCCCATGGACACCCAAAGAATAAATGAAGGCCTGGAGTTCTTGAAATCCGGGGATAAAGCGTGCGTTTATTTGGGTCGCTTCAAACGTGAATATAGGCACGGTCCTTAATTGACAGTATTACTCTCCTTCTAGCGCCACAAAGGGTTGGTTTCGTAAACCCGATTGGGACATAGCGGGCCAATACTACGATAAAGCCGGTAAGCGATGTTGACTTCGGATCCATCTTTATCCAGCCGAGATTCACCTGTCCGCCCTCTTGTTCCGGCCCATTCCCAGCCTCTTGTTTCAAAGCGGCCAGATCATACGAGAAGGCAGCTGAGGCCTTCTTAAAAGCTGCCGATGCCCAATTCAAAGCCGATTCGTGAGTTGGTTTCAGTTTCCTCTCCACATTTGGCAGGTATTCAATACAGCAACCTAGACTTTTCATGGCAGCCAAGGCGTACGAGTCAGCAGCAAGCATGAATATTCAGATGAAAGAGCCGGAGCGTGCCGCTGCATACTACCGTAAGGCAAGCGACTTGTACAACGCCCACGGTTCTGCTGATAACGCAGCCGAGATGCTAGAGAAAGGTGGAAAGTGAGTGACTTGTGATGCACCCGCTATAGAGCTGATTCATCTGATGTAAATTATCAACCCTTTAGAGCACTTGAAAGCATCGATATTGAGCAATCCATGGAGCTGTACATCGCTTCATGCAATCTGTACGAATCCGAGGATCGTGGACGTTTTGGCGTCGATACATTCCGCAAAACCATCACCATTCTCCTCAAGAATCGTCGGTAAGTAAGCACCTAAGCATCGGCCCGCAACTAGTTACTAATGGAACAAAAGCTTCGAAAAAGCCGTTGAGATGTTGCAGAAATCGGCAGATATCAACAAGAGTTTGGGAATCACCGCAAATCTGGACAAAATTTATTTGAGCATCATTATCGTACTGTTGGGAATGGGAGATGATGTGGAGGCGAACAAGCAATACACGAACTTCATGCAGTAAGGGGATCTCACTTCATATGCGACTTTCTTTGAAAGCTAAACCTTACCGTGCAGAGGTGGCTTTGGTGTTGGGGATGAGGCACACGTAGCCCAGGATATCATTGAAGCCTTTCAAAACTTCGACCAAGAAAAGCTCCAGGAGGCCACTTCGAGTCGGATTGTGAACTTCTTAGACAACGAGGTAACTGGTCTTGGCGGACGGCTTGTCTGGATCAATACTCATTTCCATTGTAGGTTGCCCGCATCGCAAGGAATTTGAGAGTCCCTGGCGGCGGTGCGGTTGCCGCCCCTGTACCTGACCATACGCAATCAGCATCAGATCCAGTTGAGGTAGCCTTCGAACCCGAGTCCATCGAGGAGGGAGGATTATGCTAGTTTGCCTAGTTTGCCACATTGATGGTTGAACAACTAATTTAATTATCATCACCATACACCTAAACGATAACGATCTCTATCATGGAATAACAATAAGCTTGTGGCTACCAGTCTGGAGGGTAACCCGTTTTGAAGAAATTGAAAATAAAGGTGGAGGTGGTTGTCTAGTACATATTTATATTGCCGTTGTATTCGCGGAACATCATATTCGGAGGTCCTCTTGCGTGAGGATGTGGTTGGTAGCTTGGCACTGAAGCCATATGGTTGACAAAATGAGATTGGTCGTTTGGTGGTGGTGTAGGAGTTGCATGATGGGAAGGACCAGGAAGCTGAAAGCCAAATGGGCTAGCAGGTGCACTCTGGCGAGGTGCAGCGTTGAATGTATGCATATGAGAGAGCGTGGGAGCTGCCATCATTGCAAATTGGCCCATCCCCGGTAAAGCATAATTATCAGCACGCTGGCGTTTGCTTCCACCAAGAATGGGGTAGCTAGCCAATTTGTCCGCAGTATTAAGGGTGTTGAAATTATCCGAGTATTCCTGGCTACTCACGGGAGACTCCAGATATTGTTTAGTACTTCCTTTCACAGGCTCCAACTCTGAATGGTCTTTGTTCAGGTCGGACCCCTTCGATTGCTCGACTTCAGCCACCTGTGGCTCAGGGCTTACTTCTTTTTCGCAAGCTTTGGAGATGGCTTTGGGTTCTGTAGTGTCCTTAACTTCTTCGGGCTGCTTGTGTTCGTCGCTTTGTATATCATTCTCTGGGGTTGTTTCGGGGGATACCTGACGTGAAGGTTCGGCAGAAGAAAGAGTATCCTCATCATTTTCCATCTCTTGCTCATCCTGATCACCAATATCATTATCCTCATCTGATTCACCAGAGCTTTCGTTGTCGATGGTTTTTCTTTTCCTTATATCCTTAGGGTCTTCGTCTGGCTCCTCTTCCACTGGCTCTTCACCCTTCAGAACTCTCACTTCATTCTTCAATGATCTGACTTCATGTTTCAATTCCTATAATCAGGTGTTAATACCGAAAGAGATTCTAGAAGGTATGGTGCTAATTACCTTGATGTATTTCGAAGCAAGCTTCAGAATATTTCCTTTGTTGGGTTTCGAAGAGGTGGACACACCACCTGGCAAAAGCTCCGAGATCTCCATGATCGTAGCGTTAATGTTGTCTCGCCTCTTCCTCTCGACCGAATTATGGTTCTCCCGCCTCTTCTGGAGCCTTTCAAGAGCGGTGGAGCTATCTAAACTTTTCCTGTTCAAGATATTCACCCCGTTGACTTTGTAGCTATTTTTTTTCTTCATTTTTTGTTTCTTGCCTCCATTTTGAGGGTTAAGATCAGCGGTGAAGTTCAAAAAGAGCGGCTGATCTGAGGGGACTTGTGAGCCTTTTCTGTGGGTATCACCATTGACACTATCGACATCGAAAGGAGTAGAGAACCGGGTAGCTGCGTTGTTACCCGTATAGGAGAAATAAGAGGAAAAATCCACTTGATCTTTGTAATAATTAAGAGGCGGCATGATGTGTACAAAAGAGTAGAGAAGTATGTATACTCGTTTATGAAATCAAAATATAAACAGCAAGTGAGTGACGCGTAAAAGGGACAAAATCAAGGAATACAAAAAAATTGGGAGTAAACGAGAAGTGGTTGTGGATGACAATCGAGGTAAACAGAAGCGTTGAAGCTTTCACTATTTGAAGGAATTCCCAGTTGGAAAAAAATGGGGAGAGCTGTGACCCAGAACCACTTTATATTTTGCAAAGGAAGTTGTGATAAAACCGGATATGGATTCCAGATACGCTCAAGTTGCACGAATTTTGTCTCGGTAGTAAATTAGACTCGATTATAAATATATACGGTTGTTGGCTCACTTCTTGTTAGGTAAATCCTTAGGGCACATGGGACAATACCATTTGGCAATTCAGTGCAAAAGAATACCCATATGATCTGTGAAGGCCCCAAGATCGCTTAGAAAGGAAAGACTCGCCTAAAATAGCTGCTCGAAAAATCGTCATATGGGTGAGAAACATTGCCCTGTTGACAGATATGGTACTATGTGTTTAGCCACTACCTGGCTAGGGTTCATGACACAAATGATTTTTATTTATCCTGGAATGCATGAAACGAACCCATCATCCTTGCTGTGCCACGTTGATCGTCTCGACAGTATAACTGCCGCCTAGAAAGAAGCCCTACACAAGGACAGATTGTTGTCTAGCAGCCTTTTTATATCTTGGAAGCGACTCTCAAGGATAACATATTTTCTGGCAATATGAAATATTTCACAAGCGACTCTTGGGCGAGGGCAAGGTCAACCGTACCATTTTCTTCTACACCATTGTTGTCTAGATATAGCAAACACGTGCTCTCACCAGATGACTATGTATGATACATAGCGTGCGCTTGAGAATATCCAATTTAATTGTGATGATAGATGACTAGCAAGTGTCCTACGTATGTACTGTAGTTAGATTTCGATGTTTCTACCAAGGTTGTTTACGGCACTTCGTCGGCCGTTCGGTAACCAACTTTTTGCTTGTACACTGTAGGTACCACTATCTGGTTCCCATTCTTGGTCCAATGACACTTGGGATTGAGTAGATGCACTGAGACTCCCTCGTGATAATCTAGTTGCTCAGCTTAGGTGTTATCGTAGGCCATTGGGAGGATGTAGTCAGCCCAAAGCGGATGCATGACAATCGTTGCTATTTAGGCTCTACAGCTGCCATGATTCCTGAAACCTCACTTTCAAGTGGGCGTACCTATGCTTGACTCCATGAATTGCACGCGGGGAATGTTACCAGGACACACCACCCGTCCGTAGCCACGATGAGGAAACCCCAAACTAGTGCCTTGGTAGTGGAATGTATTCACCCCTTCCCCATTATCAATGAAACAATCAATACACCGGCTCTTTTAGCAATGGCTTAGTCATACCCAATCATAACACACGACATCTGAGTACAAGGTCCGTCGTGGATGGTTCAATACGTTTATTTGATAATATAATAATCAAAGGCGTTAGAATGCAAAGACATTGGCTCTTCTAAATAGCATATTCCCGAGCATTAATATCAGGGCAGGATGATGCAAATTGCAAAAGGGACCAGATAATCTATCGTATTGTCAAGAATGTCAAGCAATTATTTGGTACACAAATGAGCTAGATATCAATGCGCTTTTCTGTATATTCTCGCAACAGATAATCACCAGTTGACTCAGGTCAAGTCATTTGGATGTTGTGGATTCATAAATTGACCTGCCAAATGGCATATGCCATTATGAAAGAGCCTATTATGCCGGTACCAATGTATGCGCGATCACTAGCGCTAGGTGTGGCTGTTGGTCTGGGATGGCTAGTGGCGCTGGTAATATGCGACGATACTGGGCTTGTACTAGGGCTGGTGATAGAGGATACACCAGTGATAGCTGATGTTAGAGATGAGGTGATTGCTGAGGAAGAGGTTGTTGTTGGTCCAATGCTTGTATTGACACTTGCTGAGCTTATGGAGCTGATGACACCACTACTTGGTATGGTAGTGACAACAGGGTCAACTCCTGATGAACTTGGTGGCTGGCTTCCGCTTGCACTCACCGATGACTTTGGTCTTCCAGATGTGGTAGAGGGCCCACGAGTTCCACTAGGTACAGTGTGAGGGGATCCGCTGATGGAGGTTGTGGATGATGAATTTTCGGATGTTTGCGCATGTGAGGTCAATATGACCAATGCCACAATAAGCAGCACTTGAAGCACTGAGAATCTGCAGCGCATTTTCATGTTTAAGGATTTAGGATTATCAGTAAGAGAGATGGAGATAAGTGACTTGGTATCCAGTCATTTATATACCCTCGAATAGTGACTACCTAGTGACTCTAACGCGGGCTAAAGTTGATGGTTTCAGGGTAGCGAATAGGCTGAATCCGCTGGTTTAGGTATTGATATCAGCATTGTTCTGAAATGCGATCTAGTGACGTAGGAAACAGCAATGCTTGTAAAATAACTACACATGCACTAACCTTCACTATCCGAAAAATCCGCGTATACATTTGACGTCTTTCTTGTTATCAGATTTCGACTATTCACATATTGCGGCCTATGGGCGGATATGTTCGATTTCATGTTACATCAACGATGTTCAAGAGCCTCGTTTAAACTCAGATATTTATTACTTAAGGCAAAATATAAAATAAAGAGAATTGCTTTCGATCTTAGGCACACTAGTGATGTATGATGGAAATTCGTTATAGTAGTGATGATGAACCATTATTATTCTAAAACCAGGTTTGAGCGGTTGCAAATGCCAACATGACAGTAGCAAGTATGCCAGCACCAGTATGCAGGCGATCTCCAGTACTGGGTGTAGCAGTTGGGCCTGGGCGGCTCGCAACACCGGAGCCTGGTGATGACATTGGGCTTGCGCTAGAACCTGTGGCAGGGGAGACACCTGTACTAGCTGCTGCTGGACGTGAAGAAATCGAGGACGACGGAAGGGCTGCTGATCCAGCGCCACTGCTGATACGAGTTGAATGAATCGAACTGCCGACACTACTGCTTGGGATAGCAGCAACTCCTGAAGATCTTACTGGTGACTTTGGATTTCCGGAAGAAGACGGGCCACGAGTTTCAGTAGGTACGGAGTGGGGGGACCCACTAATGGCACTTGAGGATGGCAAATCATCGGAGGTAGGATCATCGACTGTTTGTGCCTGCGATATTGAAGCGGCCAATGCTACAATGAACAATATACTGAGCACCAAACGTCTGTAGTTCATTTTCATGGTTCAAGATGCCAAATCCAAAAAACGGTATTGAGAAAGATGTGAATGGAGGATGATTGTGGTGCGATGTGTCCGACCACTTATATACCCTTGAGGAATGGATGTCAATTAACTCTAACGTAACAAAAGGTTATTAGTTTCAGAGTAACAAAACTGGCCTGGTGTCCTGATGTGTATCTGAATCCGCAGGTTCGGGACTATTGGGAAATATCACCAAGTTTTAGTTTAGTAATGTTGACAAAACCTATATCTTACAGTCTTTGTCCACTTCTTGTATAGAATAGATATAATGGGGGTTCAGTTTCACCCCTATTAATAGTAATGAGGTAACTTGTTATAACGCCGGAGTATTCACGACCGTTATCCTCTCTAGCTGCATCCATCATCTAGTTAATTATAGGCTTATCTGGAATCAAATCAATTACATGTTTTTAATGAACGGTACCATGTGCACAGATTACCATTTTGGTCGTGGATTGCTGCGCGATAGCCAAGGTTTATGAACGCATCGGATGCAAATAATATAGTAACATTCAAACCAAGGCTGGGAACATGTAAACAATACATCCTTCCAGACAACTAATGTGTTCAGGAGGTGAAGTAGCTGGCTCAGTCTACTTTTGGTATATTTCATGACGAACTGTTTTCAGTTGCAAATCCTCACCGAGGTAACCTCCAAGCAATAGTGTGAACAATAATGCGACTTTATTTAGATTGACATTGTAATAAAGATTGGACTTTCCTGTGTCAGTTGAAAGGAATTGGCTCGGGAGTGATGATGCGATACAACTAGATAGGGGCTTGCCAAATGGCCAATGCAAATAATAGAGCACTAAGAAGGCCAACAGTAAAACGTAAGCGATCCCCAGCACTGGGAATGGTTGTTGGTGCAGTTTTAGCTAAACTAGTACTCTGCGATGCAACTGAGCCTCCACTAGGTTTGGTAACAGAGGATACACCTGTGCTGATCGATGCTGATTGAGACTGAATGGCTGAAGATGGAAGAGATATTGGGGCCCCTGGTGGAGTTGTTATCATGGCAGAGCCTTTAGAACTAACAACACCACTGCTGGGAATGGCAGTGCCAACAGGGCCAACTCCTGATGATCTTGGTGGCTGGCTTCCACTTGCACTCACTGGGGACTTTGGTCTTCCGGATGGGGCAGGTGGACTGTGGGTCCCACTAGGCACAGAGTGAGGGGACCCGCTGACGGTGCTTGAGGATGGCAAATCATCGGAGGTAGGGTCATCGAATGTCTGAGCTTGTGAGATTGAAGCGGCCAATGCTACAATGAGCAACACACTGAGCACTGAGAGTCTGTAGTTCATTTTCATGCTGGTGGATGCAAGAATGGCAGAATGAGAGAGATGAGAATGGAGGATGATTGTTGAGTAGCCAGGAATACATCCCAGCACTTATATACCCCTGAGCAATGACTGCCAAGTAACATTCGAGTAGGCTAAGTCTGATAGCCTGGAAATGGTAATTGGGCTGAAGCGAGCACCAAACGACACCAGATTCTACCAGACTGATACTTTCCAGTACTCAACAATATTGACATTCGCACTTCTCAGCATATATGGTCGCATCTCAGTACCATCCAACACCCGCTTAGCAGATACTTGGCATCAATTTCAATTTAAGCATGCTGTAAATATGATGGACAAGTTAGGTCACATCACTCTAAAGCTGCGCACTGGTAACGAAGGTGCTCTTATCGAAATATAAGGGTTCCAAAGGTAGCAGTTGATATTCAGTATACCACTGGTCTGGCATTTTTTAGAACTTTTCTAGGATGACGACTATCAAGGGGATAACAATGAGATATATTTAGACACAAGTTTGCTAAATGATCAATACAAATATGTGAGAGCCAAGTACGCCAATCCCCCTAAGCACGCTCCCTTGCACTAGGAATGGATGTTTGTCCGGAATACTGGCTTAACTGATGTTCTGCAGGGCAACTGGATGGGCAACAAGGGATACACCTGTGCTAGCTGATACTGAATACGGGGTGATTGCGGAGGATAGATGCGGATCCAATTTTGGCAAAGTTTGCAACGCCACAGCTTGAGATGGCAAGAATGACCTGTCTAACTCTTGATAATAATTTGAACTGATTGCCACCTGCACTTACTAGCAAGAGTTCTACTGGGTACACGGTGAGGGGGTCTACAAATGACGCTTGTGGATAGCATGTTATCGAGTGTAGCAATCCTATATGCACACCGTTGATTAGGTGTATTCAAACCTTGTTCCGCAGATAACTACCCACCAAAAGGGTCAAGCTTACCACAATTCTAGCGCAAATTATTCGATCAACTATCTAATGCCACCATCAATACAATTCACGCAGCAACACGGCTATTCACGCAGCAACATTGCTATTCACACGCATGCTATACAAACGATTGGCTTATTTATAAATCAAGGGTTAAAACAAAATGATGATCAACAATATTAATCAATAGTTCATATACTTTTTTTTTGTCAAGTGATATTGTGAACACTTTCAAGCATGGAGGAAGAAAGACTTACGAAACGCCCTAAACTTGACGAGGCAAAAACCGCTGAAATGAGCAATCTAAGCAATAACGAGCAGATCAAGGAGAATCCTTATTTAGCTCATTTACCTCCGGCACAAAGACTCGTCAATCCTCCCTCTGAAACCAACCCTTTTTCCAAGTTGATACCTGGTAAAACCACCACTGCTCAGGCCACTGAAATCGAAGATGGTCTCATAAATCCGTTCACAAATCTTCCTTTCTCAAGTGAATATTACAAAATCCTGAAAATCAGACGGGATCTTCCAGTCCAAGGTCACCGTGAGGAATTTTTGAAGCTCATTCACGAAAATCAAATTGTGGTCCTGGAAGGAGAGACCGGATCCGGAAAAACCACTCAGTAAGTACCGCTTGTAGTAAAGAGTAATACATGTTCAAAGAGCCTGTTGTTGACCTCTCTCTAGAATTCCGCAGTTCTTGTTGTATGACGAACTGCCGCAACTAAAAGGAAAGCAAATCGCGTGCACACAACCTCGTCGTGTGGCTGCCATGTCTGTAGCCAAACGTGTAGCGGAGGAGTTGGATGTCAAACTTGGGGAAGAGGTCGGTTATACTATCCGTTTTGAGGATTGCACCAGTCCAAATACCGCATTGAAGTAAGTAACAACCACGAGATCAGCGAAAAACGAGTTGCTAACTCTATTCCACTTGATAGGTATATGACCGATGGTATGCTTTTGAGAGAAGCCATGGCTGATCCATTGCTCAAGCGCTACTCTGCTATTATTCTTGACGAAGCACACGAGAGAACCTTGGCTACTGACATATTAATGGGTCTGCTCAAAGAGGTAAATCCCTTGTTTATTGATTATTCATGAACCGACCATTTGACATACCCTTTCTAGATTTCACGCAAAAGACGCGATCTTAAAATCATCGTGATGAGTGCTACACTTGATGCTGGCAAATTCCAAGTCTACTGGGATAATGCTCCTCTTCTTGTAGGTTCCCTGTAAACCTTAAGCTTTGCAATTTTCCAAACTAACCCTTTTTTCTCACTATAGTCAATCCCAGGGAGAACTCATCCGGTCGAGATCTTCTATACCCCAGAACCTGAGCGAGACTATCTCGAGGCTGCTATCCGGACGGCCATCCAGATTCACCGTACCGAGCCCGAAGGAGACGTGCTTCTCTTCTTGACGGGCGAAGAAGAAATTGAGGATGCGTGCTCGAAGATTAGAAATGCCATTGAAGAGCTTGCTACCAAGTCTGAGGTTGGACCTGTGAAGGTTATACCCTTGTATTCCTCATTACCACCAGCAGCTCAGCAGCGTATCTTCGAGCCCGCTCCAACAGCGAAGACCCCCGGCGGCTTGCCTGGCAGAAAGATCATCGTCTCCACTAACATTGCTGAGACTTCCCTGACCATCGATGGGATTGTGTACGTCATCGATCCAGGATTCGCCAAGCAAAAAACGTACAGTCCGCGAATTCGTATCGAATCACTTCTCGTAAGCCCAATCAGTCAGGCAGCTGCCAAGCAACGTGCCGGTCGTGCTGGCAGAACACGGCCTGGAAAAGCGTTTAGATTATACACGGAGGGGGCATTCAAGAACGATTTGCAAGTTCAAACGTATCCCGAAATTCTTCGTAGCAACTTGAGTTCTGTAGTGTTGCAACTCAAGAAACTGCGTGTTGAGAATTTGATCCAGTTCGACTTTATGGATCCTCCCGCTCCAGAAACATTGATGCGTGCTTTGGAGCTATTGAATTATTTAGGGGCTCTTGATGATGAAGGCGAACTTACATGGATTGGAGAATTGATGGCAGAATTCCCTCTCGATCCTCAATTAGCCAAGATGCTTATTTCGAGTCCTGAGTTCAAATGCTCCAACGAGATTCTCTCTATCGTTTCAATGCTGTCCGTACCCAATGTCTTCGTACGCCCTAACCACTCCAAGAAGAGAGCCGATGAAGCTAAGGCTCAATTCGCCCATGCCGATGGCGATCATCTAACACTTCTAAATGTCTACCACGCGTACAAGTCCAAGAACGAGGATCCCAACTGGTGTTACGAGAATTTCTTGAATGCAAGATCTCTCAAGTCAGCTGACAACGTTCGAGTCCAGCTAAAGAGAATCATGGAGCGTAAAACCCTTGACCTCGTCAGCACTGATTTCAACAGCAAAAGCTACTATGTCAACATCCGGCGCGCACTTGTATGCGGTTTCTTCATGCAAGTAGCCCATCTGGAGAAAACTGGCCATTACTTGACGGTCAAGGACAACCAAGTCGTGCAACTTCATCCCTCATCGTGTCTCGACCATCAGCCAGAGTGGGTTTTGTACAACGAGTTCGTACTGACCACGCGCAATTACATTAGAACCGTGATAGAAGTCAAGGCCGAATGGCTGCTGGAGTTAGCCCCCAAATACTATGATCTGAGAAACTTCCCCAACTGTGAAGGGAAGCGCGTTCTCCAAAGACTCCAGATCAAGATGGAAAACAGGCAGAACGAGCAGCAAAGAAAAGGAGATAGGAGACAACGAGAGTATTAAGCAAGCGAATGCCCTCATTTGGTTTGCCAAAGTGCAACTTACCAATTAGACTATTGATTGTCACCTCAATCCATTTAATATGAAATCAACACTTGTCCATGGTAAAGCATGATTCACTGCTAACATGACGAGTTTCTACACAAAAGCCGCCATCTATCCAACAATACCACTAGTGCAAAATCAAATAAAAACAGAATAAGCATCATCTCAAGTACGTGCTCATGCAGAAGAACGTGGGCTGAACGTGGGATACGAAATTGAGCCGTGGCATTCACTAAGCTAGACCCACCTCTTCCATGGTGAATCTGAAGGTTTTACAGCGGTTGTCATATATCAGTCATTGCCAGTAGATGAGAAACTGCATCTTGTGGGATGTCACTTGCTGGACGTCATCCGTGGAGTTACAGGTAAATAATGACTAGTGTTATTGTTGTTGCACCCTTTGGCGCTGTCTATTGGCCAAATCTATTTCTGCTCACATCCTTATATTAAAATGAAAACAACATAAATCCGACTAGATTGATTGTTATTGCCACTGTAAACAAATTAATTCCAATTCTTAGTGTGGATGTGTCGTTCGCTATGTGCACTCCCCAATTCATTCCGAAATCCAACCAATCGCACCCTCGTCAATATTGTCTGGTTTATTTACTTTGACCGGTGTTGAAAGCTAGCTGAACTCTTCCAGTTTGTCTCGCTTATTTGCTTTCGAGCGCTTTACCGAAGTTACATTCTTATTTCAAAGAGCCAAGCAGTGTACAAACCTGTTCTTCGTCCGCGCTTGTAAATAGTATCTAATTTAATATCTCACCCGCTGACTACCCTACAACCGAACCTTTCTACCGCTTTCCTTCGTCAAAATTCAGCGCAACCTTTTCAAACGGATGACGGTGGTCACTAATCCGGAGGATATTGTTCCTCCGGAGCATGAAGATGTCGTAGGTTAGTACCTAGGTCCTCACTGTCCTCAATGCCCTCACTTCTCCTTACTGATCTGGTCACATACAGGACTTAAGGGCCGTGTACGTCTTCAAAAGAATCTGACCATCGATAGTGGCACACTTAAAGCAATGCGAAATGCGGCTTGGATTGAGATGGAGCGTAAGAATTTGCAAGCATACGAGTATCTTTGCCATGTTGGAGAAGCGAAAGAGTACGTCAATTTAATGGCATTATTTTTCCTGAACATTCGCCTTACTAGTCGTCCAAAAATCTAGATGGATTGAGGCGTGCTTAAAAGAAGAGATCGATCCGATTGAAACGCTCGAAGAAAGTATTCGAAACGGTGTGGTCATCGCAAAACTGGCGAGATTTTTCGAGCCTACATGCGTCAAGAAGATATTTGAGGTAATCCTCATTTTGGGAAAAATCCCATTTCATTCATATACTGATGTTTTATTTACTGAAGGCACCAAGACTGCAGTTCAGACACTCCGATAACATCAATTATTTCTTCGATGCGATCCACAAGATCGGGCTGCCTGAGGTACGTATTCTTCCACTTTATCGTTGGCCTGTCTGATCCCACCACTTAACCACTTTTCTATAGAACTTTCTTTTTGAGTTGACTGATCTGTACGAGAAGAAAAATATACCAAAGGTGATTTACTGTATACATGCACTTGGGTAAGTCGATTCTCCACTCGGTCGCTTCGGTTGACATGCTCTAATCCACTATACCATAGACATTTCCTATTTAAAAAAGGCCGGGCGCCAAATGTAAATAACTTGGTGGGCAAGCTCAACTTTACAGGTATGAGCAAGACTGCTATTTGCTGAGCGGAATGATGCTAAAAATCCGACCAATCTGATTTAGACGAGCAATTGAAAAACACTCAGGATGAGCTCGATAGGTCCGGAGTCGCTATGCCTGCTTTCAGCAGCCTCAAAAAGACTCTTGCAAAAGAATTGAATGAACCAGAGCCCGAACCAGAGCCGGAACCAATGCCAACTGCAGAAGAACGTAAGGCTAATGACATGAGAATATTTCGCGAATCCCTTGGTTAACCTGCTCTTCCAGTGGAACGGATATACTGGTCAGAGAACGAAGGTCATGTAATCAAGTGCCAGGCCATTGCAAGATCATACCTAGCCTCGAAAAAGTTCACCGAGCAGAAACGTATCCATCAGCAATCGACCATCGCGCTCACCCATATACAGGCCCAAATGCGAGGTGTTCTTGCTAGGAAGTCTCTCGACTCTAAACTTCAGAAACTTGGAGTGATGAAGCCGCAAATCACCAAGGTATACACACCCAAAAAATATCACGTGAGCTCCCCAACTAATCTATTCAACCCTTAGCTACAATGCCTTTGCCGTGGACTATTGGCTCGCAAATCTATTCAACAGCTGGTTTCTCGACATCAA
This sequence comes from Basidiobolus meristosporus CBS 931.73, assembly GCA_002104905.1. Classification (NCBI taxonomy): domain Eukaryota; kingdom Fungi; phylum Basidiobolomycota; class Basidiobolomycetes; order Basidiobolales; family Basidiobolaceae; genus Basidiobolus; species Basidiobolus meristosporus. Next base: position 196,869 of record MCFE01000026.1, on the reverse strand, counting down.
ATGAACGAAAACACGATCATCCAAATTCAAGCACGGGCCCGTGGCTATCTTTCACGGCACCGTTACCATCGCAACACAAATCTTCTTCGGCAAAATGCTGATTTCATTGTTAAGATGCAAGCACTGGCTCGTGGTTATTTAGTACGTCGCTCACGCCACAGTAATGAGGTGTTTCTCACGCAGAATGCCAAGAGCATCGCACAAGTACAAGCCCTCGCAAGAGCTTACCTAGCCAGAAAGCGGTTGAATAGCATGCTCAACCATTACAAGCAGCACGAAAAAGAGGTTGTGAAGATCCAGGCTTTTGTAAAGGGCAGAAATACCCGAAGCGTTTTCAATGCAACCCTCGATCATTTCCGTAGTAATCAATCTCGTATTGTTCAAGCGCAATCAGTCGTCCGTGGCCACTTCGCACGTAGACGCTATCAAGAAAAGCTGGCATATTTTGGTTCCAACACCGATAATGTTGTCAAGATACAGTCGCTCGCCCGTGGTTACTTTGCCCGAAGACATTTCCAGCAAAAACTAGCCCATTATAGGAAAAATCAGGACAAGATTGCTCGCATACAAGCAACCATCCGCGGTCATATGGTACGGAAGGCACGAATTGATATGGAGAACTATTACCATCAAAACATCGATAAGGTTGTCAAGGCACAGGCTATTGCTCGAGGCAACAAGGTCCGCCAAGCTCAGCAAGAAATGAAAAAGCACTATGGAGACAACGTACCAAGAGTGGTCAGAGCACAAGCGGTCGCCCGTGGTTTATTAGCTCGTCGAGCTGTTCAAAACATGCGAAAGCACTATCACAATAACGAATCGAAAGTAGTGAAAACGCAGGCTTTGATCCGGGGCCTTCTGAACCGGAAGAAATTCAAGGCTACTATGGATCACTATGTTGATAACATGGACAAAGTAGTCAAAGCTCAAGCAGTATTCCGGGGAATTCAGGCTCGTAACCACCTGAAGCAAACACTGGATCACTATCATCAAAACACTGATGATATAGTTAAGGTGCAGGCTGTTGCTCGAGGCATGCTTGCTCGCAAGCAGAAAAACGCTTTAGAAGAGAAACTGCTTGATAGCATCTCAGCAGTCACCTCAATCCAAGCTCTTGCCCGAGGTGTGTTGACTCGCAAAAGGATCGATGATATCCACAGCCAGTTGCACCGTAGTACCCCTGCGATTGTTCAGGTACAGGCGCTTGCTCGTGGCATGTTGGCTCGCAAGGAGATGGACGGATTTTTAGATAGGGTGCAAAGCAATGTCCCTGCCATTACCCAGATTCAGGCCCTTGCTAGAGGAGTGCTTACCAGAAGCAGACTTGGCGCCGTTCTTGAACATTGCTTGATGTTTGAAAATGAGATCACCCAATTACAAGCTATGGCCCGAGGATTGCTAGCTCGACGTAATATTCGAGGAACACTCAGTCATTACTATGGTTATCAAGATCAAGTGATTCGCTCTCAGGCTATCGCTCGTGGCTTCCTAGTTCGTAAGCGGCAGGATGAGATACGCGAGTATTTGCGCCAGCGTGAATCCGCTGTCCATAAGCTTCAAGCGATGGCTCGCGGCGTGCTTTCCCGTAAAAAAGTTGGTGGTTTACTCGAGCATTATGCCACTCATGAGGAAGAGGTTATCAAAGTGCAGCAGTGTGTCCGAGGATTCATCCGTAAGAATCAGGAACGTAAACGTTGGGAGCATTATGTCAACAATGCCGACAAGATCATCAAGGTTCAAAGCGTATTTCGAGCCAAGCTTGCGAACAACGCATACCGTACGTTGACTATGGTTGAGGATCCGCCTGTATCGACCATGCGAAACTTCATTCATTTGTTAGACGACGGGGACAAGGATTTCCAGGAAGAGATGGAATTGGAGCGTCTACGTCAGCAAGCTGTTTTGACTATTCGTCAGAATAATGAGTTGGAGACGCACTTGAACGATCTTGATATTAAAATCGCCCTTCTAGTCAAGAATCGAATTTCTCTGGACGAAGTTATCCGTGCATCTAAAAGGCAGTACAATGTATCAGATGATTATCACGCTGCCGCTTCGTCACTGAAGAGTCTAGACAAGGATAATAGACACAAGTTGGAGTGCTACCAACAACTGTTCTATTTACTTCAGACACACCCAATCTATTTGGCGCGTCTTCTCTTCATCATGAACCAAAACTTCATGGGAGATAGAACCAAGAAATTTGTCGAGACTGTCGTTTTGACCTTGTTCGGTTTTGCGCAGAATGAGCGAGAGGAGTACCTTTTGTTGAAGCTGTTCAAGGCCGCCATTGATGTCGAAATTTCGAACGTTGAGACGGTTTCCGACTTTTTACGAGGCAATCCGGTATTCATTAAGCTAGCCGTCCATTACAATCGCGGGGCAAAGGAAAGAAAGTATTTGCGTGAGTTGCTTCAACCGCTAGTCAAGCAAATCATTGAAGACCCCACGCTTGACCTAGAGACTGATCCGTTGGCCATCTATCGTAAATTAATCAGAGAAGAGGAATCCAGAGAGGGAAAGAAGAGTAACCGTCCATATGACATCCCTCTCGATTCGGCCCTGGAAGATGTTGAAACCCGACAGGTTCTCATCTCCCACTTGAAACAGCTAACCACTATCACCACGAATTTCGTCAACTCGATCCACAACTCGTTGGACAAGATGCCCTACGGTATCAGATACATTGCTCGTGAGCTCCGGGAAGCATTGATGGCGAAGCTGCCCAATGAACAGGAGAACACTATCCTCAAAGTAGTCGGAAATTTGGTGTACTACCGTTACATCAATCCTGCAATTATCGCCCCGGAGACATTCGACGTGATAGAAACCAACATCAACCCTTTGCAACGTAAGAATCTGGCCGAGGTTGCTAAGATGTTAAACCAAGTCTGCGTTGGCAAACCCTTTTCAAATGAGAATGTGGGTTTGAAAGCATTGGACAGCTACGTGAAATTCACTTCGGAAAGCTTTGCCCAGTATTCCTACAATGTCACCGCGGTGTGCGATCCCGAGGTTTACTTCCAGATTGACGAGTTCCTTGATCTGGCGAATCGCCAGAAGCCAGTCATCTATATTAACACTAGCGAGGTCTTTTCTGTGCACGCGATGCTTGAGGAGAGTCTTGATATGTTGGCGCCGGAAATGGATGATCCATTACGCGCTGTTCTGGAAGACCTAGGCCCCGCTCCGACCATTAAGAGCGGGTTCCAGGATCGTGAATTGTCCCTGACCTTGACCAACAAGCTGGCCGATCTGGGCGAGGAAGAATCGGAGGTCAAACAATTGTTTGTAGAGACCAAACGTCTCGTTCTTTATATCATCCGTATACAATCAGGCAGAACGCTTCTGGATATTCTGGAAAGACCCGTTACCAACCGAGATGAAAAAAGATTCCAGGAGATGATTGCCCAAGAGAGAGCAAAGGGCGAGGGGATCAAGAGCAACTTTGACATCAGCGGGGTGGACTTCCTGACTCTCAAGAAAGTCACCTTTGATTATCTGAATCTTTTGGAGCGCGAGGGAAGAGTCTCGTACGAAAGTGGTTACCAAGAGATGATCAACTCGATCGCGACGGATGTGCGCAACAAGCACCGACGTCGCATCCAACGCAGACAGGAGATGAAGCGTATTCGCCAGACGCTTTTGAATCTTGCCGACAAGAGCAACTATCTCGAGGAACAAAAGAATACCTACCTAGATTACATCCACACCTGCATGAGCCAGCTTTCGCAAAAGAAGAACAAGCGTTCCAGGGTCCTGCCATTCACCCGGCAGTATTTCCACCTGAAGGACCTGCAGAAGAGTGGAAAGATGCCCAGATTCGGTTCCTACAAGTACACGGCCGAGCGACTGGCACAAAAGGGCGTTCTGCTCTCTATGGAACAATTCTCTCCCAAGCAATTTGAGAAGATTGCGATGACGATCTCGTCGGATGAGGCCGGCGTGTTCTCCATTGAGGCGTATATGATGGGCGCGAAGATCGCGGACATGATCCTGAGATTGGAGGATCTCCTTCAATTGCAATTCGACAACGTCAACGTGACGACCTTGTTTGATGGGGCAGTCACGGTCAACGTCAATTTATTGCTGTTCTTGATCAACAAGAAGTAAGTGAACACCCCCACCATTCATGTTCTTCCTAGTATTTGCTAACCGAGAATTCTTCTAGGTTTTATGTCTGAGGATGACCAGCTCCCCTTGAATATTTCTTGTAATTATTTTTTGGGCCTTCTTAGCTCTGCAGAACTCTACGTGCCTGAATTCATCTATGATCTTCGTCATTTATAGATTGATTTTCAACTTCTTGTTTATACATCTCATATCCCCTACTCCATGTAAACTTTGGTGTACACACAAATATATACATTTTACATCTTTGCCGTTAAGCATCCTTTGAGATTATTCCCCAACTTGCTCAACATTGTATCATCATTCCCTCCATTCGGATCTGGATTATTTGTGGCAGCACCGCTTTGAGCGAGAGCGATGCCAAGCTCCTTAAGAGCGTGTATCAGATGATACTGGCATATATACGAATACAAAAACTAAAGATTGGCCACCAAGATGCCAACATTGTTGAGTGTTTCGAGGTATCAGACCAGTGGAACCTAAGGCAATTCTACCCTCATCAGGAGTAATCGACTCACTTCAGCCCAATTACCATTTCCAGGCTATCAGACTTAGCCTACTCGGATGTTACTTGGCAGTCACTGCTCCGGAGTATATAAGTGCTGGGATGTATTCCTGACTACTCAACAATCATCCTCCATTCTCATCTCTCTCATTCTGCCATTCTTGCATCCACCAGCATGAAAATGAACTACAGACTCTCAGTGCTCAGTGCGTTGCTCATTGTAGCATTGGCCGCTTCAATCTCACAAGCTCAGACATTTGATGACCCTACCTCCGATGATTTGCCATCCTCAAGCACCGTCATCGGGTCCCCTCACTCTGTGCCTAGTGGGACTCACGGTCCACCTGCCTCATCTGGAAGACCAAAGTCCCCAGTAAGTGCAAGTGGAAGCCAGCCACCAAGATCATCAGGAATTGGCCCGGTTGGCACTGGCATCCCAAGCAGTGGTGTCATCAGTTCAGCAAGTCCGTCCAGTGTCAGGTCCAGCATTGGGTCAGCATCGCTTCCATCCTCAGCAATCACTTCAGCTCCAGCATCAGCCAGCACAGGTGTATCACCTGTTGCCAAACCTAGCGTGAGCCCAGCTGTGTCACAGAGCACCAGCGTAGCTAACAACCCTGCACCAACAGTCATTCCTAATGCCGGGGACCGTTTGTACTTCAGTACTGGCATACTAGGCACTTTCATGTTTGTATTGGCCATGTGGCAAGCCAACATTTAGACTCATCACATTGTAATTTCCTAGCAAACATGTCGATTGTCGTGTTCTTTACAGATGTATTAAATCTAAATAAAGCTATGTCAGAGTTGAACTTCTTGGAAGTCCTTCGGACGCGATTTCGTGCTTCCAAAATAAGGCACCAGCGATAAATATAAGCCGAGCTCGCCATCATGTTCTACCCCTAGGATATCATCGTCTTGTGAATGTTGGATATCAGAGGAATAAATACTTACATATCTTTAGTCATTGTCTGGGTTGCAATTGCAAGAGAAAAATGATAAGCTACGCACTTGAAATTAATGTCGAGCTTCCGGAGAGCACGCTTCATATAGCACAGACTCAGATCAGATCGCCAAAGCTATATATCAAATATCAAGAAGTAGAATGCCAACATTGCCGAGTGTTTGGAGGTATCAGATCAGTGGAACCTAGGGCAATTCTACCCTCATTAGGAGTAATCGACTCACTTCAGCCCAATCACTATTTCCATGTTACATAGCTTAGCCTACTCGGATGTTACTTGGCAGCCACTACGCAAGAGTATATAAGTGCTGGGATGTATTCCTGACTACTCAACAATCACCTCCATTCTCGTCTCTCTCATTCTGCCATTCCTGCATCCACCAGCATGAAAATGAACTACAGACTCTCAGTGCTCAGTGCGTTGCTCATTGTAGCATTGGCCGCTTCAATCTCACAAGCTCAGACATTCGATGACCCTACCTCCGATGATTTGCCATCCTCAAGCACCGTCATCGGGTCCCCTCACTCTGTGCCTAGTGGGACTCACGGTCCACCTGCCTCATCCGGAAGACCAAAGTCCCCAGTGAGTGCAAGTGGAAGCCAGCCACCAAGATCATCAGGAGTTGGCCCGGTTGGCACTGGCATCCCAAGCAGTGGTGTCATCAGTTCAGCAAGTCCGTCCAGTGTCAGGTCCAGCATTGGGTCAGCATCGTTTCCATCCTCAGCAATCACTTCAGCTCCAGCATCAGCCAGCACAGGTGTATCACCTGTTGCCAAACCTAGCGTGAGCCCAGCTGTGTCACAGAGCACCAGCGTAGCTAACAACCCTGCACCAACAGTCATTCCTAATGCCGGGGACCGTTTGTACTTCAGTATTGGCATACTAGGCACTTTCATGTTTGTATTGCCCATATGGCAAGCCTACGTCTAGACATCCCATATTGTAATATCTGAGCAACGCACCCTTGGCATCATCTCCAAAAAGTGTGGGAATATTCAGTTTATGCCGCAACATTAATCTCAATAAAGTCAACCCACTTTTCTTTATACCTACTCCCAGTGAGGGACTATATTTGCTAGATGAGGACAGTAGTCCAACATTAGTAAATCGTGCCTTGAAATCTTTTTCCACCTAGTAATCACGTTTGCACAGAACGATTCGGATGAAAACATTTTCTAGAAATGGTGTATTAGCCCATACGTTTTCAGCCTTCGTTTGAGCTGTAATTACGACAGTAATATGAGTCATCTCCCCCCAATTGCATGGCCAGCACATTCGAGTTGAAAGTTTGGTACCAGGCCTTTATAGTGTGTCGCAGTAGCGGAACGATTAAGTAGCAGTTGATACAAAGCTCCTAATGGATGGCACTGACACTGATATAAACACCAAGGCTAAGTATCAATAGCCAGGAAGCTAAAAAGCAATACTTTAGAGAGTTGAAAGGCATCAGACCAGTGGAAACAAGTATCATTTCACGCTCATCAGCAGTGATCGAGTCACTTCAGCCCAATCACTATTTCCATGTTACATAGCTTAGCCTACTCGGATGTTACTTGGCAGTCACTACGCAAGAGTATATAAGTGCTGGGATATATTCCTGACTACTCAACAATCATCCTCCATTCTCATCTCTCTCATTCTGCCATTCCTGCATCCACCAGCATGAAAATGAACTACAGACTCTCAGTGCTCAGTGCGTTGCTCATTGTAGCATTGGCCGCTTCAATCTCACAAGCTCAGACATTCGATGACCCTACCTCCGATGATTTGCCATCCTCAAGCACCGTCATCGGGTCCCCTCACTCTGTGCCTAGTGGGACTCACGGTCCACCTGCCTCATCCGGAAGACCAAAGTCCCCAGTGAGTGCAAGTGGAAGCCAGCCACCAAGATCATCAGGAGTTGGCCCGGTTGGCACTGGCATCCCAAGCAGTGGTGTCATCAGTTCAGCAAGTCCGTCCAGTGTCAGGTCCAGCATTGGGTCAGCATCGTTTCCATCCTCAGCAATCACTTCAGCTCCAGCATCAGCCAGCACAGGTGTATCACCTGTTGCCAAACCTAGCGTGAGCCCAGCTGTGTCACAGAGCACCAGCGTAGCTAACAACCCTGCGCCAACAGTCATTCCTAGTGCCGGGGACCATTTGCACTATGGCACTACGTTCGGCTCCTTGATAGTTGTATTGGCCATTTTGCAAGCCTATATCTAGACACATCACAAAATAACTCATGAGCAAACCCGTCGATTAAAGTAGTATATATTAAACCTAAATAAAGTTATGTCACGGTTCAACTCATTCACGTAAGTCCTTGAGATGAGATTGCCAAGCCTTGGGTGAGTCTAGTTCTGCCGATATCCCTACACAAACAATCATTCCCAGTGCTTGAGAGTTTACACTACAGGATCGGCTTACTTGGTTCTCTAATAATCTCACTGACTATTTTTCAAGCATTGCAATACCTGATTAAAGCCTTAGACTTACATCAGCACAATATTAGCAAAATGTCAGTACACTTTGGCTCCCATTGATTCCGGAATATGGGCTCTGTAATGGATGGAAACAGCTTGATACTATGTTTCTCCTACGAAACATCTTTTTTACGATTGTTGGGCCCCATACCTACCACGCATCTAGTTCACTTGTGCTCTGAGAGGGCGTATAATAGATGGTGCTGACACAAATGAGTTAAATCTCAACCGCCAAGAAGTGAGAATATCAACATTGTTGAGTGTTTGGAGGTATCAGACCAACGGAACCTAGGGTAATTCTACCCTCATCAGGAGCATTTGATTCACGTCAGCCCAATTACCATTTCCAGGCTATCAGACTTAGCCTACTCGAATGTTACTTGGCAGTCATTGCCCAGGGGTATATAAGTGCTGGGATGTATTCCTGGCTACTCAACAATCATCCTCCATTCTCATCTCTCTCATTCTGCCATTCTTGCATCCACCAGCATGAAAATGAACTACAGACTCTCAGTGCTCAGTGTGTTGCTCATTGTAGCATTGGCCGCTTCAATCTCACAAGCTCAGACATTCGATGACCCTACCTCCGATGATTTTCCATCCTCAAGCACCGTCATCGGGTCCCCTCACTCTGTGCCTAGTGGGACTCACGGTCCACCTGCCTCATCTGGAAGACCAAAGTCCCCAGTAAGTGCAAGTGGAAGCCAGCTACCAAGATCATCAGGAGTTGGCCCGGTTGGCACTGGCATCTCAAGCAGTGGTGTCATCAGTTCAGCAAGTCCGTCCAGTGTCAGGTCCAGCATTGGGTCAGCATCGCTTCCATCCTCAGCAATCACTTCAGCTCCAGCATCAGCCAGCACAGGTGTATCACCTGTTGCCAAACCTAGCGTGAGCCCAGCTGTGTCACAGAGTACCAACATAGCTAATAACCCTGCACCAACAGTCATTCCTAATGCCGCGGACCATTTGCACTACAGCACTACATTCGGCTCCTTGATAGTTGTATTGGCCATTTGGCAAGCAAACATCTAGGTGTCTCGCATCTAAAACCTGAACAGGACTCTGAATTGGTGTCACCACAACGGAAGTATACAAGTCAAAACTTGAACATAAATACAGTCATCTCTCTTATGTCATACTTGGAAATCTCTCTTATTTACTTGTTGGAGAAGATTGAGTAATCAAAGTGCTACATAGCTTCAATATTTAATACGAGGAATCCACTACGCGTTCATTATTTGTTAAAGACACGGAATCCAATTAGTAGTTTTTCTAATGTTGGGTATTCGTTTATTGTTGAACTCATGATGTCAAAATTTCTGGAAATAAATCAATCGATTCAGCGATGCTTGGAGAATGATTCATTGCTGAGCCAAGTATTTAGCATGCTTAGGCCAGCTTCTGGTTGGTCAAATGGAACCATATGACCTGCCTTGAAGACTCGAAGATAAGTTAATTTGTCATAGGCCCTGACTTCTCCAGCGTCGGTTCCATTGACTTTCCAAGAAATATCTTTGGCCTTATTGAAGCGTTTCTTGCCAGACCACTCAATATCCAATGCCACAGCCTTATTCCCCATCCAATTGCAGATGAAATCAGCGTCACCAGCATAGAGTAAGACACGAACACCGGCATTGAGAAGAATAGGTAAGCGGTCAGCGAAATTCAACATATTATCTGGTGTCTTCGAGAAGTTCTCTCCTACAGCATTGCTGCATGATTCGAATTTCCCAACTTGCTTAGCCACACCTAGTTCACTTCTGATTTCAGGTCGGTTTAACCATATATCGATACCAGCCTCGATATCGTAGCAAAGTGAACTGTTCGGATCGCATTTCTTGCGCACGTCGTAGGGATTTAAGCCGGAATCGTAGTATGGGTTTTCAATATACTCACTGCAGTAGTTGGTGGCATCATTGCACTTCTGGAAAGTAGGGTCCTTGTAGCACTTTGTGGCCAACTTGTAGCATTGAGGATAGGCTGCGTACATTTTTTGGCAAACACTCTTGCTGAGCACTGCCCCATATGGGCCATCACATGCTTGAGGAGCATAGTATTTCTCTTGAAGGCGAGGGTCTATCCAGCCATTACCTATACCAACGCTCTTCAGATTGATCTTTTGCTTGGACTTCTCGTTGTTCAACACCACGTCTTTGGCGATTTCTGGGATATAGTGTCCACCGTAAGATTCGCCAAAGATGTGGAAATCATGCTTGGCATATTGAGGGTATTCTTTGAAGAAGAGACGGAGGAAAGCATCGACGTCCGCACCACTTTGAACGGTGGTCGAGACATTCGCACCCCAAGAGAAACCTACATTGGTAGGTTGATCCAAGAAAATCACATTGGCATTGCTGTTCCATGAATAGGGATTGTGGTCTACTCCAGAACCATCGGCTCTAACTCGGCACGGGCCCAATTCCATCAGGATTCCGGTGAAAGAACTACACCCAGGGCCGCCGTTTAACCAGAGGACGACAGGATCAGTTTCCGGCTTATTCCGGGACTCAAAGAACCAGTAGAAAAGATGTTTGTTCGAAGCGATATCAAGATAGCCAGCATACTTTAAATCGACAATCAATTAACTGAACCAAATCGGCGGGATTTTTCTGAACAATACCTGCTTTACGCTGGAATCACAAATGGTTGGGTTCTTGACACGGAGGGTTTGGTTGCTAGTACTTTGGGCTTCTCGAGCGAGAAGTACTTGAGCGGGTTGTTCCAAGACATCGCTTGATCTCCGGAAAGCAGGAATTGCCTTGTAGTTATAGCCCCAGGCGAGAGGCAGAAGAGCGGCAAGCAGAAGGGAAGACTTCATGTATCCGAGAAGTAGGAAAACTTGGGTCCGGTGTGTGTTCCTCGGACCAATGTTGGAGCCTTTATAGTAACTTTTTTCAGGTGAGATAGGATCATAGGTGCTTCCTAGTTCATGAAAATAATTATCAGTAGGAAACTCTCACCTAATTCATAAATACCAGTATTTCAAAAAAAATCCTGGAAATGTCGTTATCCAACCTGTGGATAAGTGTACCCGATGACGAATGGTTGTCCAAGATATGCACCCATTCCATAATGACGAAAAAATCGCGATTGACAATTGGTTTGATTTCACGATGGTGACTACTTATTGAAGAAATGTTGGACGTCTGTGTAACTGAAGGTTTTATCACTGGTTATGCAATGGGGAGCAGATTTTCCTGAACCTCGACTACCAGTTGGTAAGGTTAAACCTTATCACGGACTTACAGTACCATGAGTGCCAACTTCGGCCTGGAGAATTAGTTGCCACGATACCATCTCAGGGGCAAGTCTTGCTAGAAATCGTACAACTACCTCGCGCCACATCAACGGTTATTCACACATGTCTATAAGACCAAAACGAGCAATTTGATGGCACGAGTTCTACACAACGGTGCGGATTCAATATGCCGGATTACTGGATTTTCTTCCGGTTTCATCACATTGGCTACCCTATGGCTTTCTCCACCTTGAGCAAAGCATGCTTGATAGGCTGGATTGGTTTGTGAGACAAATCACATATTGGTCTTGGATTCCCGCGCGTCATATGTTTCTCAATACTTGTATTACTCTTCTCATGGCAAATAGCTTTCCCCGAAAAAAGATGATGTTTGCTCCCACATATTCGTGGCAGCGGATGAGCATCATGGCATCGAGGCGGGAACCGACATTGAAAGCATAGATCATTTGACATATCCAGCTGAGGTTAGTATCAAACCCATACTAGGATAGGAGATAGAGGGTGAGATGGAGGTTGATAAGTTCGAAAGTTGAAAGGAGTGCTGTCCATCAATGCACTGCCTGATCCATTTCCAACTCCAGCTTTTACCACACTTGGTGAGATCATCCAGCAGTGTCCAGCAGTGTCTTTCATCGTCACGCCAAAGGTACAAATCAAGAAATCCTATATTTGGACAATGGAAGTATAGAATTTATTTATATAATCCTTGGCGTTACCCGTGACGCGTTGGCTTTGTACCCATTTATGCCGTTTATAATATAGTGATATCGAGCAACAAGTCAGTAACCATCTTTCGACTTCGGTACATGAATTTAGGTGACTAACAGGAATATAGGATGATGGTAGTGGGAATCTAAAGGAACCGGGTGATGGTGATGCGAGGATCCCGTTAAGCCTAGTGCGATGAAGCATTCAGGATAACCAAGCCATGTTGAGGAAAGTCATCAGAGCCGTAAAATCAGGGAAATCTTGTTTATCTCGCGCAATTAGAATTAGTAAATAAATATATCGCATATGCTGGGGTTATATACAGAATCTTCCGAGGTATTGTCGAAGTCGCATGAATGCTATTCTTACATATACCTGACAATGTTCGACTTCATGCCCGCCTCTGGATTTTGGTAGGGAGAGGGGTTATTGGGCCGTGTTGTGGGATTTAACCCTGAGTTTAGAATCAGCTCTACCGAGCTGTTACGGTCGGGGTTTGTATGCGCTGATGGGATGGAGTCACTCTCTAAAACCACCATGTTCTGGCACTGATGGGTACCGTCTATGCGATGGAGCTTAATATGCTCGCTGTGCTGTTGCTTGCTGTGGTTGTCGCTTGCTGAGAAATTCCCGTCTTCAGAAAGATAATATAGCGATTCAAAGGCTAGCCCAGTCTTTGCCCCTATTTCATGGTGGTTGGAGGACTGCGTGGAAGAGGATTCGGCGTTCCGCAGCTCCCTGACCAGCTTTTGAAACGCCGGGTCGAACAAGAACACTAGAAAATTCAGAAAGCCAATGCTTGCGGGCCCAGCGGCCGACAAAAAGTACAATGTAAAGGTGAGGCGCCGGGTGTAGAATGTCACTAGCTCGGTGATAAAATTGAAACTCTGAGCTACAATCGGGATGACTGGATAGAGAATGATTCGGGTCACAACTTTGTTAATGTTCCGACGAATCTTGGTTGCTCTGGGGGAGATGTTTCTTTGCATTTCCCTCTCGTTCCTAATCAGCCGGATGGTGACCAGGGCAACGGCCACGGAGCAGTACACAATCCCGAGAAATATCCATCCGTAGAATGTCGACATCTCCCAAATCATTGTGGACGTGGAATATTGTTCGCGATACCAACAGTTACCAACCAGAGGGTCATACGCGAATTGACCAGAAATCAGAGGAATCAGGCTGATGATCAACGAGAGGGCCAATGTAAACGGAAAGTAGAAGCGTTGCACGTAAATGATCGTGCTGAGCTCATTGACGAAAATCGCCTGAAGGTTGAAAGCAATCGCGCAGGTCAGAAAGATTGAGAGTAGGGTGAACTCCACATATCCCCAGAGGACAAACCGACACGTCGCCAGATTTACCACCGAGCCCTGGGATATAAGGTACACGATGCTGTAAAATATATCAGCGACCGCCTTCCACATTGTCAGCCCGATGGAGACACGGTTGGCAATATGCGGCTTTCGGATCTTCATGAACAGAATGGTGAACACGATAAAGCATGCGCCTATTAACGATAGAATACTCATCACTTCCGATACGAGGGATTTCACCCGCAATTGATCAGAAGAGATATCAGATATCACATCTCCTGAAGGCATAGCAATGGAGGGAAGCTGTTATGCTAACTAAGCAAATGCTTGAGGGAGGCTGCTATGCTAACTAAGCAAATGCTTGCCAAACCTGCGCGGGATGACCGGTTTTATACATGAAAGAAGGGGATGGACGTCACCTGGATGCTTTAGGAAACACAAAATAGCTCGGCTAAAATGGGATGCCACCAATAGCATGGATTTGGTTTCGAATAGAGTTTGCTTTGGGAAAGAACAGTGACTCAAATTAGCGAGATGAACAATTATGAGCATTGATGCCGTCAATTATAGTGATTCAGTTGGTAGAAGTATGCCGTCAATTATAGTGATTCACTTTGGTAGAAGTGACTGAAGCTGGTGCACCCACCTTTACCACGGCTAGGCAACATTGCATCCCCACGAAACGTGATGAACTGTTGCGCACCTGATCAAAGTCGAACAAACCTCCAAGATAATGCGCACTTGGGGCGATAGCAAATTTGTCAAACCTGAAGCCATTGCACGGTGCTTCACTCGCATGTGAGAATGTGCGAACTATTCGACGGATACTCTCTCGTGAGATATGCAACCTCCGTGCTAACACAAGCTAAGCAAAAAACCCTTCCGGCTGTGTCACGGTACAAATGAGAGCTGTGGGAAGCATCGTAAGGATTTATTTATACTATCAGGGATATACATAGATCAGGAACATCAGTGCGATATATCCAGAACACTATCGGGTTGAGCCGGAATTCTGGATCAAAGCCTCGCTCTCTGCCGCAAGCCCGACCAGTGTATCCGCCAGAGACTCAAGCTGCTGTTTATAGCGCTCCGCACCTGATCAATGGAGAGATCATGAATACCCAATAGATCAAATCGATAAGTGAACCATCGCCATACCTGTCGTGGAGAATTTCAGCATCTTCCGAATGGTGCTGAATATCTCCTCAAATGCTAGCCTAAAAATATAATGGGCTTCAAGGAGAATCTGGTGAATATTGTGCGGGAGAATCGCCGATGGTGTCCGTACCTTCGAAGTAGTTTCTATGATCAATGGCCATAACGTTAGTACACACATCATATCTCCGGAACCAAGTGAATATAGTACCTTCCCTTGCTCCAGGTTCTGTCGTAAAAACTCCCACGAGTTAACCCGCGGCTTCCGGCAAGTCCAAGCCAACTGGATTCATCTTGAAAAGCCAGTTTCGATCCTTCTGACAAACAGCTATACGAGCTGGCGGAGCAACCCCAGCATACAGTGATGAGCCAGTGAAACACGCTCCCGGGCAACTCGTCCACTCTGAGAAAGGTGTCAGGCTACTTCCCCAAGGTTAAAGCCAACCATGTACCTATTCAAGTTCTTGTTGTTCTCCAGATAAGTGGTGGTATAATACAAAGAGAGCAGTATCTGTTGACAGGACGAGAGGACATTCTCATCCTGGAGGGAGGCCGTTTGATTAGTAAGCACGAGGGACACCTCTGACTACGCAACGAATACACACATTGTTAAGCCGTGCTTTCACTTGAGAAACTAGAAAACGGGGAAATCGGTCAGGATGGCGAATTTCTAGAAGGTTGCGAAGGCAACTGTATATACTTCGCTTCTGATGTCGACGGGCGATCTTTAGCAGTGCTTCCGATACCGAATCAGGCTGACTGGGAGAGCCTCTTGGGGCCACCAAAGAAAGCGACATGTTTGGTGTCTGCGGCGGAAGTCCAATCAATGGTTATAGCGGGTAAAAACGAGAAATCGTCAATAGTTGTTGACGAATCACAATACCAGTTCAAATGGCAGGAATGATCAGTAAATTGGTATGTCGTTTATTAAGAAAGCAAGAAGTGAAAGACACGCGATTTCGGGTGGATAAGTGCAGATTCAAAAAGAGTGGAAAGATCAGTGATTAGAAGGATAAGGGATGCATTCTACTGCTGCCACGGGCAATTCAAGAGAATTGTTAAGATATTAATGAAGGTTGGAATAAAAATAGAACAAAAACTGTCGGCGGCAGCTGAGGAGACATCCAAGAACGTTCCACCAGTATGCATTATAAAGACTGGAGGATAGATCGCTTGATTTCTAGCGAAGCGATCTCTCCATGTCGTATTAAGATTAAGTGAAGCTAATGGAGGACTCAGGCCCAAATCTATATGTCCCGTTAGTATGCGACCCATATGTGACAGGTGAAGAAACGTACCTTGAGCAAACTATCCCAACTGCCAGTGCATAGCGCCATTCCATCGGCAGACACGCCAAGGCAGCTCACCCGATTTTCGTGGGCAGATAAGACACCAACGCGATCGCCTCTCATGGTATCCCACACGTTACAGTTGAAGTCATCGTAGCCGGCAAAAAGGAGCCTTCCCGAAACTGAAAAAGCAACCGATGTGATACCGCAAAGAATGTTGTCGTGTGCGTACTGATTCAGCTCGCGGTCTGCTCTCAAGTCAAACAGTCTACTGGTGGTATCATCGGATCCAGTTCCAAAGGCGTCTCCGTTGGGGAAGAACTGGACAGCATTGATGTCCGACTCGTGTCCGGTGAATGTTTGCACGCACTTGCCAGTCCGGATGTCCCATACCTTGGCGGTGGCATCGCAAGCTCCTGAGACAAAAATATTCTTCTCAGGCGCGAGAGATAGACTGTGGAGGAATTCAGATGAGAGCTTGGGCGTGGCGTCAAAAACTACAGGTGTCCCCTACCTCATGACATCTCCAGTGTGATCTGCGAACTCCATTAACTTCACGCCTGCATCGATATCCCAGAGCATACATGACATGTCACCGGAGCTGGTGAGGATTTGACGGTCGCTTAAAAATCTGCAACAGGAGAGGTAGCCAGTGTGTGCGCTAAGCTCTCTGGCCACCTTAACTGAGCCTTCCTTTGTCTTAAGATTATAAATAGAGCAAATATTATCCAAACCACCACAGGCCACGAAATTGCCCGAAGGTGCGTATGCACAGGTCATCACCCAAGAGGAGCGAAGAGGGATGGCGTGGACTTTGTTTGTGGTGTACGCGTCCCAGACGATGAGCTTTCCGTCTTGGGAGGCAGAGACTAGATGGCGCTCATCATTCGCCCAATGCATAGCGTAAATCTTGGCAAGATGCCCTTTTAAAGTTCGTCGCACCTTCATAACGATTCTTGGGAGAGGCTCCAGTTCAGCGGCAACAGCCTTCACTGGTGGGGGGTTCGCTTTGATTGAGTCACAGCATTACGGACATTGTGGATGGGTCAGGTACTTACGAGATGTGTCAGCCAAGCTCTCTTTTTTCTGCTTGATTCTTTCCTTCAGCTGTTCAGCCTCTCTCCTGGCCACCGCTATTCTTTCAGCGATATCACTCATGGCGGAAAAGTCTGTATACGAGAAGCAAGTAAAGAACGAGGGTGAGTGGATTTACAGCGGAGGAAGAAGAAAAGGCAATCGCGCACGTTGTTGTCAAATGCGTAGAACCTGAGGTGCGTCAGTCGTAGAGATAGTTTCGAGAGGTTTAAGGATTCCGTTACACTATGGTCAGGGACAAATGAAGCCGGAGATGTTAAGAAGAAAACTGGATAAAAAAATACTAAACGAGCGGTTAAAGGAGAGTTTAATCGAATTAAGATGAAGCTAACACCAGTTATCTAATGAAAAAATGGGGTGGCAGAAAGAGACCTGATTAGGAGAGCGAATGAATCACGGGCATGTTAACAAACATGCTAAGTGAAAATTGATGAAATCGTGTAGTCACACAATACTGAGACGATTGTGGGACTAAAATATCAGTGGTGTTCTTAGCGATTGCACAGCACTTGCATTGGCCCATGGCTAGCGGGTAATATTCCATGTTTAAACTGCTTCATTGCTGCTAGTAACACAGGTCTGGGATTATCCTTATCCATCTTCATTAATTTGGGGGAATCACACTACTGTTGGTGGTGGCTGATTGGTTATTCGCCTTCAAAGAATTTGATTTTGCTCTTAATATCCTTACGCTGCCCATCCACCGGTGAAGGTTTTCCCTTGTAACGCTCAAAATGAACATGGATGAAGCCCCCGAAGGTAGCACTCTCTCCAAATTCTCCGCTTACCAGATCGCCTTTGAGCGCAAGTACCAGGCCTGGCTTGATTCCACCACTCCCTTCGTAACCCAGAGATGGGCTGCGTTTGCTGGCCTATTGTTTACCTTCACACTGCGCATCCTCATCGCCCAAGGCTGGTACGTTGTGTGCTATGCCCTAGGCATTTACTTGCTGAACCTGTTTCTCGCCTTCCTGACCCCCAAGTTCGATCCGGCGCTTGAGGAGGAATTGGAAATGGAGAACGAGTCCGAGGAAGGCCCTTCACTTCCCACCAAGTCTGACGAGGAATTCCGACCTTTCGTCCGCCGACTTCCGGAGTTCAAATTCTGGTGAGCGCTCTTTGATGACATGCTGACCCGCATCAGCCCCCGATGCTCAACCCTCTTTATTTTTTAGGTACTCGGCCACCAAAGCCACCATCTTCTCGCTTTTCTGTACACTTTTCGAGGCGTTGGATCTGCCGGTCTTTTGGCCCATCCTCGTGATGTACTTCCTTCTATTGTTCTTCCTGACGATGAAGCGTCAGATCCAGCACATGATCAGATACAAGTACCTTCCATTCACCGTTGGGAAGAAGCAATATGCAAAAGCCTCTACCAAGTAGGCAGTGTTGCGAGGCTTTTGGCTTACCTGGAGTATAATCTATCCAATTGTCGCCCATCACCCGTTATTCTTCATGTATCTATAATTTGTATTCGTTGATGTTTGCCTAAATCTAGTAGAGCGAAGTAATGCACTAAAGACTCGAAATAAATAAACCCTCCGAATAGGCTCACTACCCCACCAGCCACTCGGCTCGATAGGCTCTTTATTACACCAGTCATTCGGTGTGAACATACTCTGCCTCGATTTCGGGGTCGGGCGTGGGTTCTAGAAATTCGTCACCAGGGCAGATTCGCTTGAATATTTCGTGGGCCTCTTGTGCGATGTTGGCGAAATCAATTTCGTGATCTGGATCACTGGTCAAGAATAGGTTCATGGGTGCTTTATCGGTCAGATCTGGTTTGATTACGGTCTGTTGATAGAACAAGGAAACAAGGACCTCCGGCTTCTCTTCTACGCAGAGTTAGGTTCGAGCGTGGCACTGGACAGACTAGATAGCGGCCACTTACCATGGGCACCGTCGAGGCTCAGCAGTGACTCTGCCACTTCGAAAAGATCCTCTCGGGCAGTGCTGGAGGAGAGAGTCCACATATACACAACGACTGAGGGCTTTGTTAGTGAGGGTGTGCTGCGCCTGGTGCCTCAAACTGTACCTACACTGATCCTTGGGACATGCCTGTACTCCATTGTTCACCTGTAGGGCAAATACCGGATTTTGATTATTGACAAACGAGGGCGGTGTGACAATTTTAATTAATTGGCTCTCGGGAAACACTGGCTTATTGAGCAAAAAAACCCCCCGCGATATCGCCGTTGTCCTAAGACCTTGTGTGTAAGCAACAGAGGTGGTGATTGGCGCGGCTAAACAAGTGCTTACTTGATCTCTTGGGAGCAGTTAAGGTGCTTTGATTGATAGTCACTGGATGCGACGATGAGCGGTGCCTCGAAGGTGTGGTCGTCTTGGCAGGCGACTTCAAACACTTGATCGTCCTCTTTGAAGTGGATGTTGGTGATGTTGTGTCCTAGCATGTATGTACCCCCATACACAGCAGAAAGTCTGTGGGTGCTTTAGGAATGGCCAGCGTGGGGATGTTCCAAATGGTACCTACCGACAAAATCCTTGGGAAATCTCGCTGCCGCTGCCATACATGGTATGAAGATAAGCGGAGTTCCCGTATCTACCCAACGCCTTCAGATATCTCTGGGTTCGCTCCATTCCCAGAGCACTGGTGACTACAGGGAGGGTCAGAACTCTCAGCTCGATGGAATCCACGGATCATGGTAAATACCTTCTGCCTCCTTTCCGGTGGGGATCAACGCGATTGAGTACATCACCGCATTCAACAGGTTGTCTTTGATCAGAAACTTCTCCCGCAACATCTTGTCGAAAGGTTGGTCCTGGTATTCTGAGTGTTTGGGTTAGCTCCCGTACTCCCGCTGCTGTCGAAGTCTACCAACTTACCATTGATGATGGTGGGGTCTGCGGAAGTGTCCATCGCGTAAGTCAGGTATTTCATGAGCTTCCGCTTTTCGATGAGGCTCAGGTTTTTGCTGGTAAATATATCTTCTTTAGAGCATGGCACCTAGATCGTAGATCAGTTGGCATGGATTCAAGGCGAAGGTTCTTTGGCAACGTACCTTGTCGTATTTCCCTGACCATCCCATGTAAGTCCCTTCCAACAATTTGAAATCCAAGTACCGGGAAACCCCGGACGCAACCAAATCATCAATCAACCGATCGCTACAACAAAGAAGCTTGGGCGCCAATTCAAGATTGTACTGTCTGCTGCGTTGGAGCAAGGTTGTGATTCGGGAGATGGCATTGCTTAGCCTGCTGACGCATGATCGAACTAGAGATTCCTGTCCATTTTGCTCCCCCGTCCACCGAGACTTGAGTAAGATCGCTTGACGTGTTGACTCTACGGCAACGGCGCCCTCGGACTCTCGGCCGTTGAGCCCGAGCGTGAGTTTAGCGAAGGCTTCTATTTTCTGTGCGATCGTGGAGCAGGTGCTTTGCGCCGATAACAAGCCAATGAGCTCCTGTATAAAATTCGCAACTTCCTCTGAAGTTTCCACCTCCGTTTCAGCCGGGGAGTCACCTTCCGAAGCTTCAGGGTAAATTTGCATATCTATATCTTTGAAGCTGTTTGCGTAATTGCTGAAAAAGTCGATGGCCCCTGGATCGGGGTCAGTAGCTGGAGCTGTTCCTCATTAGTGGGTGGGTCCACAAACTTGGTATTGAAGCTAAGACACTACCTTGGTTGCTTTGAGCGGAGTCAATCTTTTCCACTAAGAGGAGGATATACAAGTTAACTTCGAAATGGAGGGCTCGAATGGCACCCGAAAATTACCAAGTATTTTTTGAAAATGCTGAATAAAATCAACTAGAGTGAGGGCTGTCCATCTTCCACCGTAGTACTGGTTGTTATCTAAATGAAGGACCGTCTTCCCGACCCTCGATAGGGCACTTTGCAAACAAGGTGAATCAGTAAAGGTAGGAGAAATTGCACCTACGAATACTGTAAATACCCAGCAAGGATGGATTCCACAAGCCCCGTACCAAGCACAATAACGTCAAATTTACTTTCTTCCATGGATTGGTAAAGTTGTTGCACTACGAAGAAGTTCCCTTGATCTATGTATATGTCGGTTTGGATGATTGTCAGACTAATTCCAATTGAATGTTGGGATGCAGGATGATCAATGCAAGGATCGTAAAAGGTCGCACAGTGCGCTTTTCGTCGATCAGATCAAAACATTACTAATCACATCACATGGAATAAGAGTTGGTTTAATCCAGTTACTTTGAAGCGTAGTAATCATGTTTATTAAACAAGGTGTAGGAAATAACATTAGTCGAAAGTTACGCTGGAAATGCACAATGATACTCGGTTTAAGCTATCTTTGTGAATTTACTTGCGGAGGGTACTACGACCAGCCTTCTTGGTTACCTTCTTGGGCTTTTGAGCGGCAAGAATGGCAGAAAGACGGCCGAGAGCAGCCTAAACATGATTGGTTAAAAGAGACTCCAATGAACTCGCTTAATGTCAACTTACCTTGCGCAAGTCAGCACGGTAGCCAGAGCGGGCAGTAGCATTGACAATGCTCTTGGCGGCTCTACGGGAGGAACCAGAGATGGCAACCTTTTGGAAAGATTTACCGGGCTTACCGCTGGAAACAGATTGCTTCTTGGTGGTGAGAACAACTCCCTTACCGGAAGCATTGGCCTCAACACCGACAACCTTGGCGTTGGCCAAACCAGAGTACTTGAAGGAGTTCAAGTTGGTAAGGTTGTTAGGTTCGGTGGTGAATTGAACACCGCTACGCTTAACAAGGAAGCTAGAGTTATCCTTAACAAGGAGCCAGGTAAGATCAGCCGACATAATGAGATCTGCAGTGAGCAAAACCGAAGAGTTAGAATTGTTGAAAGCGAATTGACACTGGCGCGGAATCCATCTACTATGACCGAGCCATCTATTAACGTAAAAACAATGCCTACTTGATGTTCCCCAAGGATTAAAACCAATACGAGAAAGAAGGAACTGGTCCCAAGACACGCCTATGAAAAAGACATCAGAATCGATTCCATGAAGTCCCGCGTCGCATCCGACAAAAAAAAAGAAAAATCATCAGCATTCATAAAATTCCCCTTACCACCTGCTGCATGATAATCAAATTCCAATTTCTGGTTTATCTGGGACTGGTTTCGTTTATGTGCTCCATCAATTCGATGGTCCTTTGAGCTAAATCGATCGTACTCTTCATGTTTTCCATTGACCGTAGAGCGTCAAGTGCTACTGCTCCGTCTCGGAGATCTGAATCGGCGATGTTTATGGCCTCCACAATACTACGTAATTCTCTCTGAGATATCCAAAGTCAGTTTACTTGGAGGAGCCAATATGCCAGTCTACGGTACCTTCTCTCGTACGATATGCGGTAGCTTAAGGTGGATCCTCTCGTTTGTTTTGTACAAGTACATTGACGCATCTTTGCACAAGGCTTGCGTAGTGTTGGCAAAGCTAATACCCACTTGTTACAGTCGTGTCAATATGAGTTATCTTGGATAAATAAGAACCGCACGTACCTTTTCTGCTTTTCGCTTTGTTGGCATTGTATGTGCTGGTTCCACCAAGGGGGTACCCGACTTCGCTCACCGGTTTCTTCGAGGCGAAAATATGGTTGAGGTTCGCGGCAGCTGATTCTACATTGTCCCCTTGAAGTTGAATGACAGGAACCTCATTTTGCACTGATGATAAAAGTGTCCCAGATGGCGAAGGATCATACGTGCGCAGTTTGAGCATCCTAGGCGTTTGTGAATGGGGTTTCTTGCGGGCTTCCATGTTCAGATTAGTCATTTGAGGTGCAAAAGATACAAGTTGCTTTTCAGTGAGATTCCGTATATAATACTGGACCCCAAAGTATTCGAGAATATTTTCCCCCCGAAAATTTCCGGAAATTTTCTCTAAATCTCCATCACCACCTAGTCAAGAACTGTGCGGGGAAAGTGCTTGATAGTGTGTTCATAGTATAGAAAGTAGATAATGAGACCACCAGTACAGCTCCCGCCGCTTCCGGCTGTAAGAGATTTGATTAAAATATACGGCTTGACGGCAAGACAACAGCTTAGTCAAAACTTTATTCTCGACCGCAATGTCACTGGTACGGTCGGAATGGAAGAACTCTCGACTATTCAGTACTAACCATATGCTGCATTCGGAAATCAACAGACAAGATCATAAAAACCGCCAATCTCGATCTGAACCAAAGTTTGGTGGTAGAGGTTGGCCCAGGTAAATATTTTCAAAACCCTATGGTCACCGAATGCTTATTGAATCAAACGTTGTTAGGACCGGGGCTTCTAACCAGATCAATTCTTGGGGCCGGCGCAAGGAATGTAGTCGTTGTTGAGAAGGATGACCGGTTTTTACCAACACTAAATGTAACCTCGCAAAATCTCACCCTTGTGCGCAGCATGAATATAACCTTGCACTGTTAACAATAGCAATTATCCGATGCTACGGGGAATCGGTTGAAAGTAATCCAAGGGGATATGTTGACCCTTGACCACAAGGATATATTGAAAAGGGTTGGAATTTCGTCGATCAAAGGTACGCCTTTCATGTGCATTCTTTCGTAATGTGGGTGCATACTCAAGCCAAGCAGATGCCAAGGAAATCAACAGCGTCCATTTAGTGGGCAATCTTCCCTTCAATATCGCTTCACCTCTCCTGATCCAATGGCTCAAGATGGTTTCTAAAAGAGAGGGGATTTTCGAGTTCAGGAATATCAGTATGACCCTCATGTTTCAGAAAGAAGTGGGCGAGGTATGCTGTTCAACAGATAGCCGTATGTATGTGTAGCATAGTTGGTTGACTTGGATCTAATTCAGAGAATCGCTGCGCCCACATCCACCAGAGACCGCGGTAGAATTTCGATCATGGCTCAATCAATATGTAATGTCAAGAAAACATACAACGTGCCAGCATCGGTCTTCGTTCCCAAACCCAAGGTGGGTCCACATGAGTTATCTGCACCTACAGGTACTGACCACCTCCCTAGGTCGACGCATGCGTTGTTCAGTTGCTACCCAAATATGATCATGTCGACTTCTCCTATAGCACGCTGGAAGTGGTGGCCCGATTTTTCTTTGCAAAAAGAAGAAAAACCGTCGCCCGCATCATCAAGTTTGCCTATTTCTTTCCCCCTGGGCTCGCCAACGCCCCTGCTAACATCTTCTTCTTAGGGACTTCGACAAAGAGCTTTTGGAGTTGCTCCCCCTGGCCGGAATGGAAGACAGCCAGAGGCCCGAAGATGTTACGGCTGAGCAGTTCATCAAGTTCACCAACCTTTTAGAATCTCGAGGAATCCAGCTTCCATGAGTTTCCCATTGCATAGTTCTAAAACAGATGATATATATAAATGCAATGAAATAAATGATAGATCGAGTCTGTTGCTTGTTTATTCAACGAACAGAAAGGAAATTGGAAATGATGTTTAGCTTAATAGAAAGTAGAAGGGCGCTTAGCAATGAAAAGACTGCGGTTGGCCTTGTTAGCGGGGCGAGCAACGCGGTGAGGAAGAGGGAAGCGAAGCTTGGGAACCATAAGTTGCTTAATGTAGGGACGACGAACATCGGCGTTGGCAACCTCAGCAACACGAATGATTTGAATGGATCTGAAACGAGCACGGTGGCGGGCAGCCATATCTTGGTAACAAGCCTCAACAGCGTCGTTGCGGGTCAATTCACGGTATTCCTTGTACATGTTGTGGGTACCGGAGCGGGAATCGTAACGAAGCCAGATTCCGAAAGTCTTGATCTTCAAGGGGTTCTTCTCGAAGATCTCGTTAAGGGAGACGATCTCACCGGCGGCCTTCTTGACCTTCTTGAGCTTGGTCAAGAAGTACCAGAAGCGGCTCTTGGCGACGACTTCGTTGGGAGCGAAGATGCGCATACGGAAGAGTCTTGGGACTGGCTCCTTCTCCGAAGGAAGCTTACGGCCGATAATTTGATATTCGTGCAACTTTAGTAATAGTCAAAATGTCAGTACTTGTTCACACACAAGGTTCTCTTTGGTGATGGGGTACACATCGCGCCTGCCCCATAGATGGATGGCTATCGCTTAATGATGGATGATAACGTAGGTTCCATTGTACTCTTTCACATCAGCAACAGAGAATACAGCTACTGGTAAACAACACTTACTCTACCCATTGAAGTGATCCTCACACGCAAAAGAGAGAACCTACAAATAAGCCGTTCAATTTCTTTTAATTCCCAATCACCCAACTTCACCTGGCCGAAAGTTGATTGGGCAGTTTGGAAAATTTCAGATTGAGGAACACTCCAGGTTTGCTTGCTGGTGTGCGACGTGCGGCGTGGTTTGCTTAATCATCATCCTGATTCCTGGTTTACATATTCGGCGCTGATTTAATCATGTTGGTTAATGTTCTTGGTGATCGGAACGTGAAGAATGCTGGCCTTTCTAGAATGTGCCACCTAGGATTAGGTACTTGTGGATGTGGGGCTTTCCCTATATACGGCAGTCACCAATCATTGTACTCGCTGATGGGAAGAATGGCTTAATTAATTTAATCGGAAAGTACGTAGCATGCAGCTATATTGGGTTTATGGCCGCCGCTCTCGGTCACTCCACGTGTACTAGTACTCAGTATTCTGATCAAATCTGCCAGGCGGAATCGCAGATCAAATGTGGCTTAGTTCGCTGGGCGGCAGTAAATGAAGAGCTTCAGCAATCTCTCCACCGCCTGCCAATTATGAAAAGCATCCTGGAATAACCATGACTTGACCACTATACAGTGGTTGTTGATTTGGTGGCATATCTTACATGATGGTTGACTGGATTTCTTCAATTTGGGTTGATTTGTGACGTCGCTGGCTACGTCATGTGTAAAATTTAATGCTGCTATTTGGTCTAATCGATATTGTAGAAATGATCGCCCTAATAGCTTTCCTATCTATTCAAATCAGCTTAAAAGCCCAGGATATATATATATATCTACCAGAACCAAGTCTACTTCCCATTCCTCACCTTAAAGTTTATTTCAAAGCCCCTATTTGTAGAGTTCCTCGTAATCAACTTGTTCTAGTGTTAAAGGTAAAACGTCACTGAGCGCAATAAACTTCCCTCCCCTTTCTAAGAACCTCCGAAGCCCAGTAAAGCCATGTCCTTTGATCAAGTTGGAAAGAATGTGATTGTGGCCTCCCTCTTTCTTCCACAGACCGTTTCCTTCGATTGGGAGGATAAGGTGATCGCCACCTCTGAAAGCACAGTTAAATCCCAGCCTGGACCTCCCAAAATATCCATAGATAACGTACGAAATGAGCCGCAAGGAAGTTTAATCGAACGTATGATGCAGAAGAAAAAGGAACTAACGGATCCTAGACCCGAGAGAGATTTCAGCATCCCTCGTAGCAGGAATGCTTCTCCAACACGCTCGCCGGCAGTCACCCCTCCTGTCTCCGCAAAAGAAAACAAAACCTCTCCGAAAAAGCATCAAAGAAGAAAGTCCGTCTCAGCTACCTCGCCGGATTCCCCGTGGAGAGTGACCCCATGCTCAGTGGGAAATATTGGCTTACACAACGCAGTGAACTCCATCGCGGATAAACTGGGATCCAGGACATGGATTGGCACCTTGTCCATATCTACTGAAGAGCTTAGTGAGCGGAATCGCCACGCGATCAAGGAGGAGTTGAAAAGCAAATATGATTGCCATCCGGTCTTCCTCTCCGATGATGAGATGGACGGTCATTATAACAAGTTTTGCAAACAGGTGACCTACAGTACGATTACACAAGATTGATCAAAGCTAATGCTAGATTTAGGTACTGTGGCCAATGTTCCATTATATTCTTCCGGAGTACCCACAGTCTCTTGGGTATGAGGATGAGGCGTGGCAACACTGTCTGTCGGTGACCAGAAAGTTTGCCGACGCTGTTGTTGAGGTGTATCAGCCTGGGGATATAAGTAAGCCATTCATGGATCCCCTGGCGGTTTCTCCAGTTACTAACCGCCTCGATACCAGTTTGGGTCAACGATTATCACCTTATGCTTCTGCCAGCAATGATTCGCGAGAAAATCCCCGAGGCTAAGATTGGTTTCTTCCTCCATATCCCATTCCCTAGTTCGGAAATCTTCAGATGTCTTCATGGTTAGTATTTCATCACGTTGACTTGAGTGTGTACGTAGTTAACACGCGGTGAACAGTGCGTCGTCAGATCCTGGAGGGGGTTTTGGGCGCTGATTTGGTTGGATTTCAGGTAAGCCTCTCATCTGACTGTAGTGTCTGATCAAGCCCATCAACTCACAGGGTCGCCATGCAGACTTATTCATTTGCCCGGCATTTCCTTGAGAACTGCAGTCGAATTCTGTCATACGAATCCTCGCCCAAAGGAATTCAAGTCGATGATAGATTCATTTCGGTCGGAATCTTCCCTATCGGTATGGTTGACGATTATGCACCTGTCGTTCACAGCCACTAAACATGCCATTTCTACCAACCTACAGGCATCGATGCGAAGGCGCTCATCGAGAAAAGGTACGTGTTATCTGGTTAACAGCGGCCCTATGATTGTCGGCTAAAGTAATCGATTGTCCCTCTAGAAATAGTCCCGATGTCACTGACATCGCCACTTCGTTGAGAGAGAAATATGGTGACAAGAAGCTGGTGATCGGTCGCGATAAGCTTGATTATGTCAAAGGTGTGAGGCAAAAGATGCTGGCATTTGAGAAATTCTTGAGCATGTATCCAGACTGGCTGGGAAAGGTAATTGACTGGTCTTGTGGCGAGTCGTCAGCATACGGATTAACCATCGATGTGCACTATAGGTCAGTCTCCTACAGGTCTCACTCCCCACCACCGAACACAACGAACTCCAGGGACAAGTGTCTGATATTGCTTCGCGGATCAACTCCAAATATGGAAGCCTGTCCTACCAACCGGTGATATACTTGCATCAAGACATCGACTATTACCAATACCTGGCCCTTCTCACGGTCGCGGACTCCTTTATGATCACCTCTCTAAGAGATGGAATGAACCTGACTTCTCATGAGTACGTGATGTGCCAGGAGAAGAAATGTAGTCCGCTGATCATTAGTGAGTTCGCCGGCACCTATGGTAGTTTTGGGGCTGCAGCGATTCGTGTGAACCCATGGGATACTCGCCAACTGGCAGAAGCCATCAATGAATCACTGTCGATGCCGGATGACGAGAGAGCCTACCGGTGGAAGGAGCTATATGACAATGTGGTTACCAACTCGGCACAGTTTTGGGCGGAGAGCTTCTTGGATGAGCTCGATAAAGCTCACGGGGAACGTCGTAGCTCGGTCCAGATCCCACACATAACACCGTTTGTTGCGAAGGCAGCGTATCAAGGCAGCCAGAAGAGGCTTTTCTTCCTTGATTATGATGGCACCCTGGCCCCATACATCCGGGCTCACTCCAACCCTGCATCATTTGACAGAGTTAAAACGCTTCTTGAGAGCTTGACTAGCGATCCGAAGAACATAGTTTATATTATGAGCGGTAGAACCACAGCATCGCTCGACGAAGTATTCAAAAATATCCCGAACTTGGGCTTCAGGTAACCGATCCGGACTGCTTCGATCTCTCATGGATTTGTGCTGACTGAGCGTTCTGTTTCTTAGTGCCGAGAATGGCTGTTTTATCAAGCACCAGAATTCGAAATGGGAGCGTCTACTGTCTGACAACGACTTCAGCTGGCAAGGGAAGGTCAAGGAGGTAAGGCCGTACGTGTGAGAGCAATGTGGAAGTGCTCATTGTTAACACACTCTGATTAGATATTTGAATACTACACTGAACGTACTCCAGGTTTGTGTGCATCCCATTCTCCCCTGCTGCACTCACCGATATCTAACCTCTTGGGTTTAGGATCGTTCATCGAATCCAAGGAAGTGGCGCTTGTATGGGATTACCGCCTGGCAGATAATACTTCTTATGGGTATGTCGTTTTGTTGTCAACAAGCACACGTGTATCACTCTGTTTACCAACCCGTTTTCCAGTGCTTGGCAAGCAGCAGAATGTCAGAACCACATCCAAGACTCACTTGGAACCGTGTATCCTATTCATGTTGTTGCGGTTAGCAAGAACCTTGAGGTAGTTTAACGTCTAATTGTCCCTGAAGCATGGCATTGATCTGGCCTCTTTTAGGTGCTCCCACGCTCGGTGTCCAAGAGTAACGCGGTTCACCGCGTACTGGAAGCCAATCCAGACGCAGATTTCATCGTAGCTATCGGGGATGATCGGACTGATGAGGATATGTTTGAGGTCCTAGAACACTTACAATTGGCCCAGCCTGACAAAAGCATCTTCACATGTACGGTTGGGTCCAAAGCTACTCAAGCCAGCTATTTCGCCAGCAGTATCAATGCTGTGCTTTCTTTCTTGTCCGGTCTCCCCGACAGGAGATGATTCCTGCACCATGTATATTGACTGCAACCCCTCACTGCTATACACCGCCGTAAAATGTAATTGCTGAATCTAATATGAATCTGAATAATAAACCCATTCTAGTTGTATGTCCTGACAACATGCACCAACATCGAAGGAAACAAATAGCCTTTATTGACGTAGTGGACTAATTATCCTGGTTTAAGCAGACTTGGTGGCAGTGGCCTTCTTGCCATCACGGTCAAATCTGAATCTAGGAGGGGGGGTTCTGACTCTACGACCTACGCTGGAACGAACACGGACAATGTGCTGATGGATAGCGCAAGAAATGCAGTAGTGCAATTTGACATAGAGCTTGGGGAGAGCATATTCAGCGTAGACAGAAGCCTCCTTGAGATCACGGACGGCAGCAGATTCAACCATGTTACGGATGGTGAAACGCTTGATGGCCTTGTCCTTGGGGACGCAGCGAGCGCAGTTGACACAACGGACAGGCTTAACGTGACCGCGTCCACTCTTGTTACGTCCGTGATTTCTTCTCTTTGTGGTCTATAAGAAAGATGGGCAATCAGTAGGTGCTTCTACAACAGCGGGGACATGAGCGACATGAGCGGAATCTTCGAATGTTGACCAATCCATCCATCGCTTAGAAACCTCATAGTCACTTACCATGATTGCACAAAGTCCTGAATTAAGGAAAAAGATGGATCCCCTTATGGATATCCAGAATTTTTATTGCTCATCGCATGCATCCTTCCGATATTTTGTGGCCCTCTTGAGGGTCCCTCTTCTTGGCAGGGCCCAATCATCATTGGGCAAACTTTTCGAATTAAGGTTCTCAGGAGCAACGGTGTGAAGGTTAAGCACGATTCGTATGTCGTTTATTGTAATCCTAAGTGTGTAATCTTAACCCTAAGTTACATTTACCCTAACCAGCGAATCCACCCAATGAGATGGCCGTTATCCTTCAATTCCTGAATGCTTTTTTATACAGGAGCGCAGAGTATTTGATATGTAAACAATCGCTCGTTGACCGCTGGAAATTTTGCTTTCTCTGACTCGGGAACTGTGTTTTTCTTTCAGGAAAGGTGCGTTTTTGTTTTGGTTTATCATCCTCCTTAAGTGTAACTCTTTATACCACCCCTCGTTGCGCTTGTTTACAAACTACACGTTTGAAACCGCACACTCACTCGAGCCTTTGGATCCGATAGTTTTGGTCCATCACACACCCAGAAAATATTTTGCTCTGCTGATTGATCGTGCCTGGGCGTATTTATTTTTGAGAAACCACTATTTACTTTTCTGTTGCATATCCGTGATAACCTGCAACACCCCGTGCTCTACACAAAAACACCACTCCCCCCAGTTTTAACCATACGTGTGTACTCGCACGTGGATTTTGCCTCCCTTCATCGCCATTCAAAACTAACCGACATTCCTGCTTCTAATGGATGACGAACACGCAGCAGCCCTCTTGGCGGAAAAATTCACTTCCCCAATTAGACAGAGAAGCGAGAACATGTTTGTGACCACCCCCGTGGCGGATAGAGAGCCAGTTCAAGCCTACGCGAAGCTTGAGGGAGACACGTTTAGCTATTTCATAAGAACCCTTCAAGTCACCCTTGGTCGAAAAGCGGCCAACTCCGAGAACGCCGACATCACCTTGGGCACGGCGAAATCCATCTCTCGACACCACGCCAAAGTTTACTACAACTTCCTGAATCAGAGGTTCGAGCTGATAATCCAGGGGAAGAATGGCGCATTTATCAACGACCAGTTCGTCGAGAAAGGGACCACCATCCCGCTTGAGCACCGGTAGGTTTGAAACGCATTCCGCGGTGGCGTTGTATGTCCCGGCATTAAAAAATTTCTTTGCTTATCCAGAACCAAGATCCAGATTGGTGAGGTGGCGTTCTACTTCTTACTCCCCAAAGCCGACTCGGCCGATAGCACGCTCTCCGCGCCCGCCCCCGTTATCAAAGCCTCCACAATAAGAGATTTCTCCAACGTGGACTCACCCAACCGTAAACCTGGCCCGGCGTCCACATTTGATGATATGCACATGCCAGACTACACAAACGTCAAGCCGCCTTATTCATACGCCTCGCTAATCGCTCAAGCAATCAACTCCACCACCACCAAGAAGATGACCCTGAACGGAATTTACAACTATATCACGTCACACTACCCCTATTACCAACTGGCCCAGAATGGTTGGCAGGTGAGTGGTTTGTTTTGGATGCGTCCGTCGTTTCCTTGGAGTGCCGCGTCTGACTAACCTTTCCCTTTCGTAGAACTCCATCCGACACAACCTATCGCTCAACAAAGCGTTCGTCAAAGTACCGCGTGCTGACGGCGAGCCAGGGAAGGGGGCCTTCTGGACTATAGACCAAAACTATGAAGGGCAATTTTCCAATGGCGTATATAAGCGCAACCGACGCTCCTCGAAAACCTCTCGCGAAAACTCCACCTCCCCCTTTACCTCACCACTGAAGGCGAGAAGAAAATCCGTTTCCTCTACTTCCATAGAAGCTGGCGCCATGTTAACTCCCGGATTGATGCCCCCGAAATTCCCTGCTATCAGCGCTGTTGCGGCGCCGCCCCCGCCCCCGGTATTTTTTAGCAACCCACCGAAGGAATCTGTCTCAGCCGCCCCCACAGAAATCAAATCCGACGCAGCCCCGGTGTCCAAGGAGCCTATCCTCACGCCCCCACCTAGCCAGACCCAGGACTGCACGACCCAAGACATCAAAGCGGAGCCTTCGGAGGCAATCCCTAAATTGCACGCTAGTGACGAACAGCGCGAGGCATCTGGATCACCAACTCGCTCCTCACCGAAGCTCGCCACGCTGTCACCTCCTGCATCCCAGCCATCTGAGCAACCTGAACGCTCCAGTTCCACACCATCCGAAGAATCTGTGCCTGACAACAAGCAGCCAGAGCCAACGGAAACGAGTTCCTGATAAACGCTCAAGATCAAACCAAGTGTACATTAGACTTCAACTGGACAATCAAAATCTGGCTACATCCAAGTCCCCCTCCTCTCCCCCCCCCCACCACCACTACCACCCACTACCATCTCACGCTTTTGTTGTATTTACAGTTCATTCACCACTCTTGTTTACTTGTTTCCTAATTCCCCACCGACCTAGCGAAATTCCCGCTTTCCACACCTTTGAGGGAGGAAGGGTTCCCTTTTATTTTCTCGGCAACTCAAGTGAAGCATTTCCGTTTAGATTATCTCATGGTTCTACCTACGACTGCCCCGCCAGCTGGCGCCCGCAAACCTCAATAAAATTCCCCAAATTTGCTTCGTGGTGTAATGTGTTGGTTGGTTGCTTTGGCCGATACCCTTATCCTGGGCAGCTCGAGGAACCCAGGTTCTTGGTGATCGCAGTGTAGGTCGCATCTTGCGCGAGAGTATTGGACGTCGTCCACAGCCCAGCCGTGTATTAGATTTTGAGGCTGAAATTCGCTGGGGATGCTACACCAATGCTGACTTCATGGCCTCCAAGTCTGAGAAGATCCAAGGTTGAATGCTATCCCCAGTGCCCCATCTTCGTGATTGCATATTTCCTTAGTGGGTCGAGTTCCTAGGCTTTTCTCAGCTTCACCGGGGATCTGATCTAGTGAGCCAAGTGGCACCATGGGGGTTGGCTACCCTACCGGAAATCAGTAAAAAAGATTAGACATTGTGGTGACCGAGATAGTTGGATCCCTTTGGGTAACGGGAGCCAACCAAAGAGTTTGGGCGGTTTTGATGGCTATGCTGTAATGGGTTGGAGGGGGGGGAAGTTACAAATCTAGATACCTGCCCACATGCGTCCAAAAGCAAGGTAAAGATTCTTGTGGAGATCCCACCCTAATGAGATTTTCATAGATGACCTTCACACATGTTTACCACTTGAGGCTCAGAGGTTTAAGGTGATAACTCTATCAAAGTATGGGCCAGGTATTTGAACTATATTAATGGCTGGTATTGTGGTAAATCTTATACTTACACCCAAATCATCCATTAGCTCAGTCACTTGGATCAAAGTCTATGAATCTTAGTATTGTTGTAAGAGTCTTGGAGATATTGGAAGTGATTGGGAGGACAAGTAGATTATGTGGTTTTCACTTAATGATTTATTTTAATGTAAAAGTAGTAATTATACTTTTACATGGTCTGGGCATAACAGTCATGTAAAATAGGTTAAGGAAGGTCCTAAGAACATGTGTGCAAAGTTTGGGACTGTTTGGACAACTATGAGTATCAACATGTTCTGGGTACCTGGCATTTTGGTGAAAATATTCTAAGTAAATCCCAACAAGGAATTTGGTCAGTATTCTGTAGGATCTGAAGGTAATGATCTAAGTGACTAAGTTAGGTGAATATTTAGGTGGAATTACAAATTTTTACAACACTCCCACTCAGCTAAATGTTCATACTGACTAGTCCTAAGTTTGACCTAAGATATTCAAACTTGTTTCTGGCTAATGGTTTGGTAAATATGTCTGCAACCACTTCATCTGAATGACAGTAAACTAAGCTAACTAAGTTATTCTCTATAGCTTCACGTATGAAATGATGTCTAATATCTATGTGCTTGGTTCTAGCATGAAAAGTTGGATTTCTACCTAGTTGTATACATCCTTGATTATCTTGAAATAAAGTAATAGGCGTTTTTTGACATAGGCCTAAATCTGCAAAAAGCTTTCTAAACCACATTGCTTCTTTTGTAGCTTCACAGGCTGCCATGTACTCTGCCTCTGTGATAGAAAGTGCTACAGTTGGTTGCTTTCTTGAATTCCATGATATTACTCCTTTACAGTAAAGAAAGGTGTATTCTGTGGTGGATCTTCTTGTTGTAAGAGTCTTGGAGATATTGGAAGTGATTTGGAGAACAAGTAGATTATGTGGTTTTCACTTAATGATTTATTGAATGTAAAAGTAGTATTTATACTTTTACATGGTCTTGGCATTACAAACACGTAGAATAGGTTAAGGAAGGTCCCAAGAACATGTGTGCAAAGTTTGGGGCTGTTTGGACAACTTTGAGAATTTTCATGTTCTGGGTACCTGGTATTTTGGTGAAAATATTCTAAGTAAATCCCGACAAGGAATTTGGTCAGTATTCTCTAGGATTTGAAGGTGATGATCTAAGTGACTAAGTTAGGTGAATATTTAGGTGGAAAATACGAATTTTTACAACACTCCCACTCAGCTAAATGTTCATACTGACTAGTCCTAATTTTGACCTAAGATATTCAAACTTGTCTCCAGCTAATGGTTTTGTAAATATGTCTGCAATCATTTCATCTGTAGGACAGTAAACTAAGCTAACTAAGTTATTCTCTATAGCTTCACGTATGAAATGATGTCTAATATCTATGTGCTTGGTTCTAGCATGAAAAGTTGGATTTCTACCTAATTGTATACATCCTTGATTATCTTGAAATAAAGTAATAGGCGTTTTTTGACATAGGCCTAAATCTGTAAAGAGCTTTCTTAACCACATTGCTTCTTTTGTAGCTTCACAGGCTGCCATATACTCTGCCTCTGTAGTAGAAAGTGCTACGGTTGGTTGCTTTCTTGAATTCCATGAAATGGCTCCTTTACAGTAAAGAAAGGTATATCCTGTGGTGGATCTTCTGTCTTCTAAATTTTGTCCCCAATCAGCATCAGAGTATCTCACAAGATCCTGTTCTGAATTCTTATAAGTGCATCTTAAGCAGATATCAGCAGTTCCTTTTAGGTATCTAAAAATCCACTTGACTGCTGCAATATGATCAGATCCATAGTTCTGATTATGTTGGCTGACAACTCCTACTGAATATGAGATATCTGGACGTGTTCCAAGCATGATATACATCAGACTGCTGACCATAGATTGATAAGGAAAGTCAGGGCTTTCAGATGGCACCAGGCTCTCTTGATTTAGTTGAGTTTTGACCAAGTTAAGGTTTGTCTCTATTGGGGTAGCTGCTAGTTTACAGTCTGCCATTTGGTACTTCTTTAGTATATCTTGAATATACTTGGATTGGCTTAGGGTGATGGTCTGGGTACTTCTGTCTATAGAGAGCTTAGTCCCTAAGTAGTAACTGAGTTCTGGATTGGATATCTTGAACTCCTTAGATAGGCTGGTTTTAGTGTCTTCTAATACTTTTAAGTTATTGGCAGCTATAATAAGATCATCCACATATAGAGCTAATAGAACTGGATTTGCTCTATCTGGCTTATAGCATATACCATAGTCAGCATTACTCCTTTTGAAACTCAAAGATTCCAAATAAGAATCTATGTTGCAATTCCAGGCTGTTGGTGATTGTTTATGACCATATAGAGACTTTTTAAGCTTGCAGACCAAATGGGCGTTATCTTGGTCAACAAACCCATCAGACTGGTCCATATACATATCCTCATCAAGTTCTCCATTTACAAATGCAGTTTTTACATCTGTTTGATGAATAAAAAACTTATATTTGGCTGCAATAGCCAATATTAATCTGATGGAATTAAACTTGGCTACCAGTGCAAAGGTCTCAGTATAGTCAAGTCCTTCTGTTTGAGAGTATCCATTGGCCACAAGTCTTGCTTTGTATCTTTCAATTGTGCCATCAGCCTTGTATTTTGTCTTGAAGACCCATCTGCATCCAATTGATTTTTGGTTGCTTGGTAATTTGACTAAGTCCCAAGTTTGATTTTCCATTGGGGCTTGATATTCCTCAGTCATTGCAGATCTCCAAAACTTTGTCTGAGGGCTATTTAGGGCCTCTTTTGCAGTCTGGGGTTCATCAACATGGACTGAATAGGCATAGGCCAAGTTTGTACCCTCATTGATATAGTAATTTGGGCTATTTCTTGTCCAATTGGATCTTGGTGCATTTGATACTGGTATTTACTTTTTCTACCTCCCCTTGTGCAATTCATATATTCCACTGAAGAGTCACCTTTCTTTATTTGCTTACCCACTACTACCTTGGGTATTCCACATATAGTTTGAATCAAAAAAAACTATGGCCTCCTGCTTACTGACCTCTACAAACACTCACACCTGCCACAATTGACATACTTCTATCACCTCAACTTTATGGCTTTTTAGTGTGATACTTGCAAAGTTGCCATATACCTTGTACTGCAGGTAACATATACATCTTGCAAACAAATGCTTGGTTGTTGCCACTTCTTCCATGAATACCTCCTGAATATCCGCAAAGAACTTTTGGTATTTAGCCAATATATTCCTTCTCCCTGCTGGATTCTAGTCCCCCATATAGGTGTGCTCTGGCTTTTGTTTGTGTGAATTCTGTATTGAATGGTGTAGAAGTTGGTTTGTGACCACAATAAATATGGTATATCTTGGTGGAGTTTTCCTGATAAAAATTAGTTGCTTGTTGCACCCAACCCAACTTTGCATTACTTAACTGATTACCCATACATTGGGGCTGCTTAGCTTCTTAATGCCATAGGCATAGGTTGTTGTAAGAGTCTTGGAGATATTAGATGTAATTTGGAGGACAAGTAGATTATATGGTTTTCACTTAATGATTTATTGAATGTAAAAGTAGTATTTATACTTTAACATTTGTATTGTTGCATGTGTGTATGAATATTCATTGGAGCCTGTGGGAAGTACTTAGTGTAGAGGATACTCTGTAATATCTTGACAATTCTTTCAAATTTCTCTGGTATCTTGAAAGGCTCATTTAGCTTGAAATGCCCCATGTGCAACTTGGTCACCAGTATAGGGATATTGTTGAAAAGCAAATGCGTTGCTCCCAGTGGAAAGCTTTTGCTCCAACAGATACCCTCTATCCTAAGTATCTCTGGTTTCTAATTGATTCCATGTTCCAGCCAATGGCTTATAGCTTGCCAGCTTTGCTGCAATTGCATGTATACTTCTGTACATTCTCTCTGTGGAAAGAACATGTTCTTAGTGCTGGTGTTTGGGTAATATTAATGTGTGCAAGTTATAGAGTAAATCCCCTGGATCTCACACATTTGACAGCAATACCATCCATTGTGCCCAGAAAAACCTGCTATCTTGCTGATGGCTGGGGTATCTCTAAAGCAGAAAATAATATGCACTTTTATATGACGGCCATTTAACATTATCCTGCTGGAAAGCATACAAAACTCATCCAGCAGTGGATACAGGTAGCTATCCAGGTTAGATGGTGATTTTGGCCCAGATACCAGTGAGACTACCATCAGATTATTGCTCTGATACCGTAAGATGGGCGGCAGATTCAGATTGATGAGAATCAGTGGCTAGCAGGATTTGCTGGTAGAGTACTTGTTTAATGAGAATCCATCAAGTGCTAAAGCAAAGGCATGGTCATACATACCTTCAAAGTAGCCCTTGATTCTTAGCTGTTTGTAATATTTGCCATCAAATATATTGGATATGTTTGTGCTTGATTGATACTGAGTGTGGTACTGTATAGCTTTGCAATATTTGTTGGACTGCATCAGCTTCCTCAGACAGGGTATGACTGGAATATATCCGGAGTGTGAACAATGTTTTCCCTCAATGGTGGTGGATTCCTGACAATTTGAACATGTTGCAATGGTAGCATTTTTGGATGTGAATGCCATGCAACTGCTAACACATGCTGGAATCAGGACAGTATCTGGATCATATGTTGCCAGCCACATGACAATTGTCCACTTGTACCATGTACATGGTAAGCTGCATCCTGGTATGATTTTGGCAAGAAGTAGTAATAAATCCTCAAAGCCACCATTACTGATATTAGTGGATACGCACCACTTCTCTAGCCACAACATTACATCATTCACCAGTAGATGGATTACTGGGCTCACTTGGCTCCATAAAGTATCCTTGGCATTTGTTTCAATGGGTGTTGTCTCATTGCATATAGGGATTTGACCAGGCTCATACATGGTACTGCTGTTAGGGGAGATAGGCTCAAAATCCATCAGTGGACCTTCTTTATCAGAGCTCTCACTCTGCATGCCATATTCAGAAGGCTGAGGTGAGCCTAAAGGCATCACAAACTCACCTCACTCATTTTGTGCAAGGTGACAAAGACAGCCAGGTGCCAATATAGAGGTATCAACTGGCTGGCAAGATAATGTTGGTACAGTAGTGACCAATGAATGGTCAAATATGAATTGGGTGGCAAAACACTGGCTGTGATCCTTGTAGTACTTCCTATGCTGTCTGTGTGCTTCATGGCTGAAAGGCTTGCCACAATTGCCACATGGTCTTTTTCTCTTCTCTTATGGCATTGGGTCAAAGTAGTCTTGTCCATGGGGCAAACAGTTTGACCTTCAACACCGTAATGCTATTATATCACTTTTTGGTCAATACTCATGTGAACTTAAGACAGTCTTGTATTTGAGACATTGCACCTACATGAATGTAAGATTAAATGATGACCCACCACAGTAAGCATTATAAATAAAGTTGTGGCACCACATACACACTTATATGTAACACTATTTCCCCTTGGGTTTGGCTCACTTCCATATATATGTTGCCAAAAAATAAAGCAAAGTTGTCTGGTTCTCAACCAAACCCCACACTGACAGCAATAGAAGAGCAGTTGGACAACAGCTTGCTTTGACATTCAGTGCAACAAGCAGGCCTACATCCAAAAAAGGCCCTGTGGACAGTGTGCCCATTGAAGGTAACAATGCGGACTCCTCAGGCTCTCAGTCAAATAGGCAACTGAGAACCTCTGTGGAGCCACAAGCTGACTGTTATGCTCAGGCAGATGAGAATTTAGCAAACGCAGTACCCTCAGTTAGAGATCAGCAAGTGGCCATGATAACATCACCACCACCCATATTAGCAAGTATGTTGTCAGCTCATACCAAAGCATTAATGAAGCAATAGGTGCAGTGGCTGATAGGAAAGATGTAATGGCCCAGGGAAATCAGGAAATAGTCCAGAAACAGGATGAGCAGATAATATGTGTAGAGCAATCATTATCCCAAGTAGAGAAAGAAGTATCTTTGCTGCAAAGAAGGAACTCAAGTAGCTTAATGTCACAGCCAAGAATTGAGCCATTTCCCAATGTAATAGCAGAGGAACACCATACAGTCTTTGAAGCACAACAACAGTGCCTAAAGATAAAGCCCACAGAAAAACCTATCAGCATGGGAGGGAGACAATGTGGTGTTTATACCAAAGCCTAAAAATCAAAAGACATTGAAGATCCATGAAGCCATTGAGTGCAATAATGAAGAGTGGGCTAATATACAAGAGGCTGTCAGAAGTCTAGCATGCCATCACCTTAAGGCCAGCATACCATGGGACCATCAGGAAATCAAGGCCAAGCAGAATGCACTTGACTTGTTCCATGAGCATTATCCTGGATTCAAATGGGCAAACAGATTTTGGGCCAGCATTGGTATGCTAAGAAAGTATCTCAAGAATAGCAGAAACTATCAGAGGCAGAAGAACAAGGGTGCCCTGGCTAAAAGCCAGCAACTTCCTCAAGAGCCCTTTACAAGCAGGGCCAAAAGCTCTAGACAAGCATCAAAGAGACGTCAGGCAGCTGGAAGAGTGTCAATTAGGGACAAGCAGGCAGACATGGATGCACCAGCACAACATTTATCAAGGAAAAAGTGTAGTACCTCTCAAGAAGCACCCAGTCAAAGTAGTAGTGAAGGACCTGGCAGTGATAAAAACCAGCTGCTGTGGTGGTGTATAAGTCCAAAGGGCAAAATACGGCCAACACTTCTCAAGTGTGAATGTGTGTGGGGTGTTCACTGGGTGCAATGACCTCTGGCAAAAGCTTGCTAGGAATACTGGGTCTTTTGTCTAATCTAATGTGATGGGGAATAAAGCCTCAAGCTTGTCAAGGGAAAACTATTGAACTACAATCCCCAACTTAGTTGGCGTCTTAACAAAAGTTTATAATGGCTTTGATGTCCTTTGAGATGACAATGTACTAAAGCTTCCAAAGTCAA
Source organism: Basidiobolus meristosporus CBS 931.73 (assembly GCA_002104905.1). Lineage (NCBI taxonomy): Eukaryota > Fungi > Basidiobolomycota > Basidiobolomycetes > Basidiobolales > Basidiobolaceae > Basidiobolus > Basidiobolus meristosporus. The sequence goes on along the minus strand of MCFE01000026.1, from coordinate 156,739 downwards.
AACAACTGTAAACTCCACCAACAGGGACTTGATAAGAATGCAGCTTTGACCAAGAGTTACAAAGACTGAAAAGTATCTTTGCCTGTATAAGAACAAGCTTGGGATAACAATCAAATATAATAAAATATACCTACTCTGAGTATTCCTCATAAGTAGTGCCTCCAAGGTCAGTTTGCTGCCAGCATGGTTTTCTGAGAGTGTTGTCAGGTCTGAGTCAGAAAATAGTGGTAATAGGCAGTGGTGATCTCACTGATCAATAAGTCAGAATATTGGAAGTGGGATGATTTGTTTTAAGGGATAGCCTCCCTTATATACTTTTTTTGCTGCTCAATTTCTTGCTAGAAAATACTTTCCGGAAGTTTCCAGAAGGTAGTAGACAGCCAATCATGTCATTGTGTACTAAAAATAGCGCAAATTCTTGGCAGATTGTTCCATGAGACATAGTAGCACCTAGCCAATCAGGTAGTGGTAATATGAAACCCCTGTGTCATGTGGTTGCCTCTTATGGTAGTAGGATAGGAGGGTTATGAAACCAAGATGGTTACATGACATGGGCACTGTTGGGGGTACTTGCCTTATATGGTAACTATCTTATCTTGGTATCTTGGCAAGGAATAGGAATAGCTTGTGCAATGGGATAATAGTGACAAATAGTTTGTCAGGTTGCATAGTAATAATCACATAGACAGAATAGACAATATTGCAATTTGGGATGATACTAATATAGGGGGGGGGGTAATCCTTTTTAGGGAAGTGAACATATGAGAATGAGCACATCTGCCTGTGGGTGTCACTGTGACCCCACTACACCGCTTTTACAGGAGCCGGTCACAACTACAGCTGAGAGCTCAAAACAAGCTGAAAAGAAACATCAGGTTGCCAGAAGAGTGCCAGCAAGGGACAAGCAGGCCAAAACAGATGTGTTAGAGCAGAACTTATCCAGGAGAAAATGTAGTTCTTTACAAGAAGCACTCAGACAAAGTAGCAGTGGAAGACCTGGTGGTGATAAAGGAAAAGGTAAAGGCAAATATGTCTACCTAGGCCTGAGACAGGGAGGTATGCAAAAAAAACTGCAGTTCTTGCCAATTAATGCTGCAAGCCAGGAACAGACTGAATTGCATCATAGCCAAGAAGAATTACCAACAAGAAAGCAGCTGTTTTCACAAAAGTTGGAAGTACAGCCAGCTGAGCTACACTCCAGCAAGGTAGATGAGTTTGCTGAAAAAGGCAATTTGCCTACCACAGCCTCCACAGCCTCCATTGTTGACAGAGTAGAGATCCCACTGGCAGACAAGGCTATAATGTCAAGAGCTTGAAAGACTATCACAATGCCTTCAGTAGAGTTTTGGAACATCAATAGGCACACCAAGAGGTTGCAACACTACTTCAAGAGCAGTGCTCAAGAAAACTCACTGGAATATTGCACGGATTTATTGCAAAGACTGGCAGATGAGGAGCTAGACCTTGCAGTGCCGGCTGAAGACCAGGATATGTGGGAACCAGTGAATGAACAGTGGCATAAAGCCTTTGGGTTCCTGCCAATGTTGTGGAACAAGAGCATTACAGCAGAAATACTTATTGAGTGGTGGATTTTAATGGAGTTACTTGTTGAGTGTGGGGTTGGGCTTAATGTTAGTGTAGGGTATAGGGACTTGCATAGGTCAATACAATTGGCAATTGAGGTACAACTGAAGTTTCAATGGAAATAAATCAATTTGTATGCATGAAAAGTAAGAGAAACAGTTGAGTCTGGAAGTAAGGAGTGTGAAAAAGAGGCAACAGCCAATCAATTCACACAAACATAGGAGGCAATAGAGTGTCCAGGATCAGTAGGTGAGCAAATTGGCAGGGAACCAATCAAAAGCCACTTATACATTGTTATGATGAAATATTTTTGCTAAGTTTTTTGTGAAATCTGGGGTGCAATTATTTTTCAACAGTCTCTGGATGGTGTCTTGACAAGATCCGTACCTCTTAGTCACAGGACTTTCACTTTGTGACAGCCTTTTGACAGGATCATCTCAATGACTTTTCATAGGGATATACTGTACACTCAAATATTCTTAGATGTTCTGCACTTGGTCTGTAGTCATACCATGCTTCAAATGGAGTAGAATCACAAAGTTTTCTGTTATAACTCCTATCTTTAAGGTATACAGCTGTGGCAACTGATTCCACCCAAAAATTATAGGATAATTTTTGATCATAGATCTTAGATCTTGCCATATCAATTATTGATCTATTAGCATGCTCTGCTACTCCATTTTGCTGTGGGAATATGGTACAGTAGTCTATTGCCTTATCCCATGAATTTTTCAGAAGTGGATGAAGAATTTTGAGGTATATTCTCCACCATTGTCAGAGAGCATTTTCTTGATTTTTTCACCAGCCTCTCTCTCCACCATGGCTTTGAACTCCATGAACTTAGACAGAGATTCTTCTTCTCTCTCCATGAAGTAGACCCTCTTGTATCTTGTGTAATCATCAATAAAAGTGATTAAATACTCTACCCTACCTAAGGATAAAATTTGCATAGATCCACACAGATCTGAGTGAATTAGATCTGATTTTTTCTTAGTTTTGATTAACCCAGTGCTCTTGAATGGTTGTCTGGCTTGTTTCCCATATATGCAGGCTTTACAGTGCTCCAAACTAGCTGGGGGATCAATTTTTACTCTGGAAACTAGCTGATCTTTGGTTATTTTGCACAAATAATCAAAAGTGATGTGTCCAAATCTTCTGTGCCAAAGCATTGGTGTTTCTTCATTTACATTACTTGCATTGGCTTCCAGATATTATGGAACATAGGTCTACCAGTATAGATTTGATCTCTGATACCCAAAGCAAGATGGGCATCATTCTGATCAGTGATCCTGCATACAGAATTGTCAAAGCTGAACAAGAGTCCTTCTGCTGTGGCCTTGCTTACAGATAGTAGGTTCTTGGCTATTTCTGGTACATAGTGTACTTCTTTAAAGGTTAATGTATGGCTTCCTTCACTGCTTTTTGGGTTTACCTGGATAGTTCCTTCTCCCACTGCATCAAGTGTTCTATTGTCATCCATAAAAACCTTTTTATTTGGAATTTCTTGATATTGAGTAATTCATTTTGGTGTGTAAAGTGTTAAGATGCCCCAGAGTCAATATACCACATCTGAGAATACTTGTTTTTGGTCATATTTAGTGCAGATATGAATAGTGTACCTTCAGTTGTTGCAGCATTTTCATATTCAGGCTTTTTTTGCTGATTATCTTTCTTTTTGAGACACTGTTCCAATGTGTGTCCTTTCCTTTTGCAGTAGTTGCAAAACAGGTTGCTGTTGCCTTTGTAGGGTCTTGGGTACCTCCTTTGTTGGTTATCAATACTTATTAAAGTGTTTTCTTTTTCCTTCTTATTGGCTCCGTGGTGGTGTATAAGTCCAAAGGGCAAAATTCAGCCAACACTTCTTAAGTGTGTGTGTGTGTGTGTGTGTGTGGGGGTGTTCACCAGGTGCAATAACCTCTGGCAAAAGCTGGCTAGAAGTACTGGGTCTCTTAATAATCTAGTGTGAAGAGGGATAAAGCCTCAAGCTTGTCAGGGGAAAACTATTGAACTACAATCCCCAACTTAGTTGGCATCTTAACAAAAGTTTAAACTGGCTTCAACATCCTTTGAGATGACAGTATACTAAAGCTTTCAAAGTTAGAACAGCTGTAAACTCCACCAACAGGGACTTGATAGGAATGCAGCTTTGACCAATAGTTACAAAGACTGAAAAGTATCTTTGCCTGTATAAGAACAAGCTTGGGATAACAATCAAATATAATAAAATATACCTACTCTGAGTATTCCTCATAAGTAGTGCCTCCAAGGTCAGTTTGCTGCCAGCATGGTTTTCTGAGAGTGTTGTCAGGTCTGAGTCAGAAAATAGTGGTAATAGGTAGCAGTGATCTCACTAATCAATAAGATGGAATATTGGAAGAGGGATGATTTATTTGTAAGGGATAGCCTCACTTTTATACTTTTTTGCTGCTCAAATTCTTACTAGAAAATACCTTCCAGAAGTTTCCAGAAGGTAATAGAGAGCCAATCATGTCATTGTGTACTAAAAATAGCTCACACCCTTGGCAGATTGCTCCATGAGACATAGTAGTACCTGTTGTAAGAGTCTTGGAGATATTGGAATTGATTTGGAGGACAAGTAGATTATGTGGTTTGTACTTAATGATTTATTGAATGTAAAAGTAGTATTTATACTTTTACATTGTCTTGGCACTACAAACATGCAGAATAGGTTACGGAAGGTCCCAAGAACATGTGTGCAAAGTTTGAGGCTGTTTGGACAACTTTGAGAATTTTCATATTGTGGGTACCTGGCATTTTGGTGAAAATATTCCAAGTAAATCCCAACAAGGGATTTTGTCAGTATTCTCTAGGATTTGAAGGTAATGATCTAAGTGACCAAGTTAGGTTAATATTTAGGTGGCATTACAAATTTTTACAATGGTACCTAGCCAATCAGATAGTGGTAATAAGAAACCTCTATGTCATGCAGTTACCTCATATGGTAGTAGAATAGGAGGGTTATGAAGCCAGGATTGTCACATGACATAGGCACTGTTGGGGATACTTGCCTTATATGGTACCTATCTTATCTTGGCGTCTTAGCAAGGGATAGGAATAACTTGTGCAATGGGTTAATAGTGAGAAATAGTTTGCCAGGTCACATAGTAATAATCATATAGACAGATAGAAAATATTGCAATTTGGGATGTTACTAATATAGGGAGGGTAATTCTTTTTAGGGAAGTGAGCATATGGGAATGAGCACATCTGCCTGGGGGTGTCACTCTGACCCCACTACATCCACCCCCCCCTCAGGTTTGAACTCAGGTCAAAGCAAACTAAATGAGATATGCAGAATTCCGGTGCTTAATTAGTTTAAGTCTGTTTCCTGCCACAGGTACTCTTAGCGGTGTTTCAACAAGTTCAGATAAGTAGTAGCTTCCATTTCCAATCACCTTGTAGATAATAAATAGGCCGGACCACTTATTGTCAAATTTGCAGCTCCACTGTTTGTCTAAAGTGGAATCATAGAGCAAAACTGGATCTCCTTGCTGTAACAGCTTGGGTCTAAGGCTATGTGACTTGTCAAATGGTTCCTTGTTCTGAAGTCTTGTCTCTTTGAGAATAGCAGCTGCTTTGGTAATATCAAGTTCATGGTGATCAAGCTATTTGATGCATGTAGCCAGTAGTTCTTCTGTACTCATGGTAGTTCTCCACTCTAGCATGTTCCATGATGCTGAGTCAAGCTCTACTGGAAGAATGCAATTGAGTCCATAAAGCAATTTGAATGGAGATAGGCTTGTGCTATGTTTTGTAGTGATCCTATCTGCCCAGAGTGCTAGGTGAAGTCATCTAGGCCACTGTAGTGTCATGTTTTTGCAGCTCTTGACTAGGGAGTTAACCGGTAGGCTATGGCCTCTTTCAACCATTCCATTGGCTTGTGGGTGATTGGTGGTGGTGAATGAAATATGAATCTTGTATTGTGAGCAGAGTTCCTGGATCAAACTTGAAGTCATATCTCCTTGGTCAGTCACAAACTGGCTGATGCAGCCAATTCTGCATATTATATCTTCAAGATAAATCTCCATATTGTGTGGCTTTTGTTATTGGACAGAGCTCAAGCTTCTACCCATCCACTTGGATCATCTCTGGCAACAACAAGGTACTTCTTGGTTCCAGCAGTTGGCATGTGGACCAGGTCAATGCCAACCTTCTGCCATAGACAAGGTATGTAGGTTGGATGGAGTGGTTCCTTGTATTGCTTGGTTGACCTTCTTTGGCAAATGTCACAAGATTCAATAAAGTGTTGGACATCATGATATATATGCTCCCAGTAATGTCAACTGGAAACACTATTGTAAATGGCATCTCTTCCTCTATGACCACCAGGTCTTCCTTCATGAAGGCTTGACATAATAGTCAGTTGTTCCTGGGGCTCAACTATAACTATCCTTGGTGTCTGCACAGGCTTTACTCATTTGATGAGGAGGCCATCCTTCAAGCAGAAACAGTGGGCCTTCTTCCTTAGTATTCTGAAATCACGTGGGTTCATTCCTGGTGGCATCTCTAAGGTTCTCAGATAGTCTTGGATAATGTTCCATGTAGAGTTGCTGGGCTTCTTTGCATGTATTTGTCAGATTTCTGCATTAATTATGTCATCCAAGTCAGGGTCCAAATCTTCAAATAGCTGAGGTCCTCTCCTTGATAGGGCATCAGCAACAACATTGGACTTTCCAGGGGTGTTTAACCTCAAAGTCAGACATATTCAGGCATGCCATCCACCTATTGGTAGCATCATCCAGCAAGTCAAGCTTGTTGATCAAGCCTATCAATGGCTGTGCATCTGTCTCAAGGATGAAGTGGGTCATATAAAGCTGTGACTTGAGTTTCCTTAGCATCTTAACAACACCACAAAGTTCTCTTTGAATCTGGGAGTATCTTTGTTCTTTAGGTGAGAACAGGCAACTTTCATTTCTTCAAGCATAGCAGTTTCCATCTTGGTCATCTTGTCTAAGTAGAGTACCAGCTCAAATAGGGCTAGCATCCACTGTGAGTATTGGTGGATGAAGTGCATCCTTATAGTCCAGTTGTCTTAATATAAGTGGTAACACCAATGCTTCTTTTAGGTGTAGCATAGCTTCTTCTTGATCTTCACCCCAAACAAATGGGGTGTACTTCCTTTGTAGCTGGTATATAGGTTCTGCAATCTCAGAAAATCTGGGGATCCAAATCCTAAAAAACCTGCAAGCAGCAACATACCCACATGCTTGGATAAGATTTGCAGTGGTTGGCCAGGTGCATATCTTCTGTGTCCTGGAGTCTCCGGGTGTCCTGCCACTTGAGTTGCATTTTTGACCCACAATAGGTATCTCAGATACACCAAAGCTGCTGTTCACTCCACTGATAGTGAGTCCAGCATCTTCCATGGCACCAAGGATAGCATCATTGTCTTGAATGTGGTCATATACAAGCTTTCAAACCCCTGGCATAACTTCTGTCACATCTTTGACTCTTATGCCTTTGATGCCATTATCATCAGCAAAGACTGCAAGTTTTGCAGGGATCAACTGGTATAGCACATTAGACATATGTCTCTGAAGCTGTGCAATAGAACTGGTAGCTCCTGGACTAAGTCTTGTCATACGTAAAAGTCCAATGGTGTCTGCAGGGCAAACATATCTCTTGATGTCTCATCAAGCGGAATTTTGTAATAGCCAGAATACAGGTCATATGTGGAGTGAATAGAATGACCACTGGAGCATTCAGCAAATTCATCAATAGATGGAGGGATGGTAGCATCTTAGATAGTTACAGCATTGGCTGGCTGCATGTCCTGGATAAATTGAAGTTTCCCTTTTTTCTTCTTTGTCACAAACCACCAGTTTTCATATGGCCCATTACAGGGTTCAAGAGATCCTGCATCAATCTTCTGCTTGAGTAGCTCATGCATGCCTTTTGTAATCCTTTGGGTAGTGGGTAGGACTTGAATGACCACAGAGTATGTGGTACTGTGTGTATTCAGATTGGTTGCTCTACTGAGGTCTTCAGTAGTCCCATCTCTTGATTGCTATAGGCAAACACCTTATCATGCTTTCTTGGAGTATGTTCAAATAGTTGAATCTCCTGGGTTGATAGGTTTCCATCTCCAATAGTAAGTAGGTTGAGTCCCTCTGGTGTAAGCCGTATATTTTGAGGGATGTGTGTTGGGGGCATGGTGTAGTTAGAGGGTCTAGATCCATCAGCTAAAGGGGCAAGTGAAGGTTTTATCTTTTGGTCAACTGTTTTGTACTTGGTCCTCACTATGACTGTTTACTCTTTTAACCCCAGTGAGGATATCCAGATGTTGAACTATTGGTTGTTGTAGTCTTCCAACTCCTCTGCCTGGATATATCCTTTCACAACAGTTGTGGCAACAGAGTAGAAGGTACTCTCTTAAGCTTCATCTGTAGGCTTTGAATGACTGTTATGGCTTATCTGGATGATATTTGTGTCCATATGCTCTACTTGATGACATCTTATACAAAGGTGTTCATCAAATGTTTTTCTAGCAGATGGGGAAACACTCATGATCTCACCAACAGACAGTGTGAGGTTCTGTTTTAGTGCCTTCTCAGTTATCTGTTGGGGGCTTGAGTAGCCAGCTACCTTTGATGTCATCTGGAAGTTGGGTGGGGACTCCTGAGCAGGGTGGCCACCAGCTCTCTGCACAATAACAATTTCTGGTTCTCTGTGTCTAGGCTTCTGTGAGGAGGGTCTTACTGGCTCTTCAGCAAGATGTCTTTTAGTAACATATGTATCAACTTTGTGCTTCTTGATGCTTTTGGGGTCATACTGGCAAGACTGAGTAAGGACCTCAACTGTGATCTTTCTGGTGGTAGTGTCTGGGTTGTTGAACAGCACTCTCATACCACCTTTCTGGAAGTTAGTTGGTATTCTCCTGCCTTCTTTGTCAGTCAACATGCCATCCATGTTGAATGTAACTGTTCCTTCCCTTAGCATCTAGCTGAGCTCAGTGCAATATTTCCTAGTGTGTTGGGTGGAATCACATCAATTGCAGTGCCATGGGAGTGGTTTTGGGACCTTGCTGATGGTCTCAGTAGCTCCATTGACTTTAGGGGCAAGTTTTTGCAATTGCTTGGCATGTTGGTCAATCCTGTCAGTAGAGTATGTTATCTTTTCAGCAGTATTCTTCTCATTGTTCTTTTCAGCTGGACTGGGTACATTGGTCTTTAGAAGCCTCATAAAGGTTAATGTTTGCTTTGAGTCAAGTAGAACACACTTAATCTCTACAAAGCTTGGGACTCCAGACCTAGCATCCTTGGCTGCTAGCTGATCCACCTTTCTTGCCAGCTCTTGTGATAATCCTTGGGCAAGATAGAGGGTCATAGTGAACTCAGTAGTAGCCTGAGACTCCAGGAGTGGTTTGCCCATATCTTCATACTGCTGGATGAACCCTTCAGGTGGTAGCTTGTACAGTCCATTCTGTCCAAACAGTTGTAGATCTTCTATTCCAGAGTATATTTTGGGTTTTCCATACTCTTGTTGCAAGTGGCTTTTCATTGAGGGCCAGTCTGAAAGCATATCTCTCTGCTTAAGTAGCTTGCTGGTTATATGATCTGTGCAGTAGTAGGGGAAGTCCTCAGCCATATCTTGCCCTGAAAGAGTACACATCTTGCAGAGTTTCTCCCACTTGAATATAAAGCTATCCACATTCTTGCCGTCAAACTGTGGTGCTCCATAGGAGAGCAGTAATGGCATGCAGTTCATTGTAATCATGTAGTTGGTATGCGGATGAATATCTTTGAGTTTTGAGGGTTCTGAGCTGTAGGTCTTGATATCTGAATGCACAGGGAATAGATTGGTTGCAATAGCTGGATAAGTCTGATTGGGTCCTAAAAAGCTTGTGTAAACCCCCCATGTTGGGTGCCAACTTTGTGGTAGTGTATAAGCCCAAAGGGCAAAATATGGCCAACACTTCTCAAGTGTGAGTGTGTGGGGTGTTCACCAGGTGCAATAACCTCTGGCAAAAGCTTGCTAGGAATACTGGGTCTCTTACTAATCTAATGTGAAGGGGGATACAGCCTCAAGCTTGTCAAGGGAGAACTATTGAACTACAATCCCTACTAAGTTGGCATCTTAATAAAAGTTTATACTGGCTTCAGCATCCTTTGAGATGACAGTGTACTAAAGCTTCCAAAGTCAGAACAACTGTAAACTCCACCAACAGTGACCTGATAAGAATACAGTTTTGGCCAACAGTAACAAAGACTAAAAAGTATCTTTGCCTGTACAAGAACAAACTTGGGAAAACAATCAAATATAATAAAATATACCTAATCTGAGTATTCCTCATAAGTAGTGCCCTCAAGATCAGTCGGCTGTCAGCATGGTTTTCTGAGAGTGTTGTCAGGTCTGAGTCAGAACGTAGTGGTAATAGGTAGCAGTGATCTCACTAATCAATAAGTTGGGATATTGGAAGAGGGATGATTTATTTGTAAGGGATAGCCTCACTTATATACTTTTTTGCTGCTCAAATTCTTGCAAGAAAATACTTTCCAGAAGTTTCCAGAAGGTAGTAGAGGGCCAATCATGTCATTGTGTACTATAAATAGCTCAAATTTGTGGCGGATTGTTCCATGAGATATAGTAGTACCTAGCCAATCAGATAGTGGTAACATGAAACCTCTGTGTCATATAGTTACCTCATATGGTAGGTGAATAGGAGAGTTATGAATCCAAGATGGTCACATGACATAGGCACTGTTGGGGATACTTGCCTTATATGGTACCTATCTTATCTTGGCGTCTTAGCAAGGGATAGGAATAGCTTGTGCAATGGGTTAATAATGAGAAATAGTTTGCCAGGTCACATAGTAATAATCACATAGACAGATAGAAAATATTGCAATCTGGGATGTTACTAGTATAGGGAGGGCAATTCTTTTTGGGCAAGAGAACATATGGGAATGAGCACATCTGCCTGGGTGTGTCACTCTGACCTCATTACAGCGCTTGCTTTTCTTAATTCTTCATCTGGGAGCCTTCTATAGATGTAGTTTATGGTCAAATATTCAGTTCTGGACTCTAGGGCTGATACAAGGCCCTGAAGCTTGTCTGGCAGGATATTCTGGATGATAACTATCACATCCTCATCAGTAGTTGGTATGCCCACCAATTCCATTTCATCCACCAGCAGGTTAATTCATTAATTAGATTTTTCATTTCTTCTCCTGACAGCATCTTTGTTGTAAAGAATTTTTGTCTCAGATACATTTTCTTAGCAGCTGAACATGACTGGTAGGGGTCTTCTAATTTCTTCCTGGCATTCTTAGCTGTTTTTGCTCTTGAGCATTGAATGGGCAATTTGTCTTTAATGTTAAGGCAAATGCAGTTAAAGGCACTTTGTTCTTTCTTCTGGCACTTTATGGCTTCCTCTCCCACATTTCTAGGAGATCATTCTTCTCTCATGAAAATATCCCAAAGGCCTCTTTCTTGTAGCAACATATTCATCTTCACCTTCCACACTTGGTAGTTAGATCCATCCAACTTTTGGCAAAGGGGAAAATTCCAGTAATAGCAGTAGTAGACATTGCAGAGAGTGACAGCTTGGGGCTCATAATCTATTGTAAGAATCTTGGAGATATCAGAAGTGATTGGTAAAACAAGTAGATTATGTGGTTTTCACTTATTGTTTATTGAATGTACAAGAGGTATTTATACTCTTTCATGGACTTGGCATAACAAACAAATAGGACGGGTTAAGGAAGATCCCAAGAACATGTGTGCAAAGTTTGGGGCTGTTTGAACAACTTTGAGACTTTTCATGTCCTGAGTACCTGGTATTTTGGTGAAAATATTCTAAGTAAATCCCAACAAGGAATTTGGTCAGTATTCTCTAAGATTTGAAGTTAATGATCTAAGTGGCCAAGTTAGGTGAATATTTAGGTGGAATTACAAATTTTTACAACAAGAATAACTTGCCTTAAGGATGCGGCAAATTTTGTAATCATACCTATATTTCAAGATAATCAAGGTTGCATAGAATTAGTCAGAATTCCAACTTATTATGCTAGGACTGTTGTAAAAATTTGTATTTCCACCTAAATATTCACCTAGCTTAGTCACTTAGATCATCACCTTCAAATCCTAGAGAATACTGACCGAATTCCTTGTTGGGATTTACTTAGAATATTTTCACCAAAATACCAGGTACCCAGAACATGAAAATTCTCAAAGTTGTCCAAACAGCCCCAAACTTTGCACACATGCTCTTGGGACCTTCCTTACCCTATCTTACGTGTTTGAAATGCTAAGACCAGGTAAAAGTATAAACAGTACTTTACATTCAATAAATCATTAAGTGAAAACCACATAATCTACTTGTTCTCCCAATCACTTCCAATATCTCCAAGACTCTTACAACAGTTATCACTTATTGATTTATTAAATGTAAAAGTAGTATTTGTACTTTTACCTGGTCTTGGCATTACAAACATGTAGAATAGGTTAAGGAAGGTCCCAAGAACATGTGTGCAAAGTTTGGGGCTGTTTGGACAACTTTGAGAATTTTCATGTTCTGGGTTCCTGGTATTTTGGTGAAAATATTCTAAGTAAATCCCGGCAAGGAATTTGGTCAGTATTCTCTAGGATTTGAAGGTAATGATCTAAGTGACTAAGTTAGGTGAATATTTAGGTGGAAATACATATTTTTACAGCAAAAACCACATAATCTACTTGTTCTCCCAATCACTTCCAATATCTCCAAGACTCTTACAACAAGGACCAAGCGCATAAATACAGTTGTGAGAGCTTTTGGGATATTGGAAGTGACTGTGAGAACAAGTAGATTATGTGGTTCTCACTTGATGGTTTTTGAATGTAAGAGTAGTATGTTGCAATTTAAGAAGTGATTTGGATATAAGGAACTTATCAAGAAATAGTGATAATAGTTGAACTGTTGTTTATTCATAAAGAAGCTCAGTATTTATACCTTTGTAGAAGTAATGCAGCTGCAACACTAAGTAGGGAGGGTTTCTCAATATTCAGGAGCATTCTGTAACAGTTTCAGGGTTAGTACATAATGTTTGGTAATAGTGCTAATTTGATCCTGACTATAGGGGAATAATCAAAAGATCATATATCTGGAGAAAGTGGCAAAGTTAAGGCAGTAAATGAGTCCTACAGTGACTAAGGCTAGCCTAGAATTGTTAAGTAAGTTCTTAGCTGCTGAATGATACCAAATAGTCCAATATTTCAACACTCCCCCTCAACTAAATAAATTCTTAATCCCAATTTCTCTCTAAGGATCTCAAACTGTGACCTAGCTAGTGGTTTTGTCAATATGTCTGCCACCATTTTGTCAGTTGGGCAGTAAACCAGCTCCACTAAGTTATTTTCTACAGCTTCCCTCACAAAGTGATGCTGTATATCAATGTGCTTAGTTCTGACATGATTAGTAGGATTTCTAGCTAATGAAATACAACCTTGATTATCCTTGTAAATACATGTTAGTTCACCTGAATTAAAACCTAAGTCTTTGAATAATTTTTGTAGCCATATAGCCTCCTTAGTTGCTTGACATGCAGCCATATATTTGGCTTTAGTTGTAGATAGTGCCACAGTTGGTTGTTTCTTGCAATTCCAAGTAATAGCTGCACCAGCATAAAGAAATACATAGCCTGTGGTAGAGCGTCTGTCAATCAGATCCCTACCCCAATCTGAATCACTATAACCATCAAATTTTTGCCTATTAGCTGCTCCAGAGTATTCCAGTACCATACTTATGGTACCTTGTAGATATCTCAAAATCCACTTAACTGCTGCAATTTGATCTGATCCATAATTCTGCATGAATTGACTGACTATTCCAACTGCTACTGCAATATCTGGACGTGTAGACACCATCAAGTACATTAGGGTACCAACCATTGATTGATAGGGAAAGTTTTGGTCCATATTTGAGCCGTTTTTGTCTATAACTGGCTGAGATTTGCTTAATTTCAGGTTATTGTCCATAGGGGTTGCTGCAGGTTTGCAATTTTCCTTTTTGAAGCGTCTAAGAATGTCCCTGATGTACTTGGACTGATTCAGAACAATTTTCTGCGTAGGTATGTCAAATTTGACCTCAATTCCAAGAAAATAGCTCAATTTTCCAAGATCTTTCATCTCAAACTTGTTGAAGAGATCTGATTTTGTCTGTTTAAGTGCCTCTTGATCACTTGTAGCTATAATTAGGTTGTCCACATAAAGAACTAGGATTATCACACCCTGTTTGAGCTGTTTCACATATTTACTGTGATCTGTAGTGCTACAAGAGAACCCAATTTCCTCTAGATATGTGTCAATCTTGTTGTATCATGCTCTGGGTGCCTGCTTAAGCCCATACAGCAATTTTCTAAGTTTGCACACCTTATGGGGGCCTTTTGGATTGGTAAAACCTTCTGGTTGCTCCATATATATAGTTTCTTGCAAATCCCCATTTAGAAAGGCTGTTTTGATGTCCATTTGGTGTAGATCTAGACTGTGTACAGCTGCCAGGGCTAGAACTATCCTAATAGAGTTAAACTTGGCAATCAGAGCAAATGTTTCCTTAAAGTCTAGTCCCCGGATCTGGGAATAGCCTTTAGCTACCAATCTAGCCTTGTACTTATCAACGGCACCATTTGAGGTTATCTTGATCTTGTAGACCCATCTACATCCTATTGGCTTTCTCCCATTTGGTAAATCTACCAGTTCCCACGTTTTTGCCTTGATCAGTGATTGGTACTCCCCCTGCATGGCTTGTTGCCACTTGGTAGCATCTGGACCTTGCATTGCCTGTTCCAGATTCTGAGGTTTGGCACATAAGGCAAGAAAAGCTTCTTCATGATCATTGGATGTCCGCCACCAGGATCCAGGGGTATTTCTTATTCTAGTAGATCTCCTAACTGGGATAATCTGTTCTGATCTGGAGCTGGTAGAAGTATCTTCCATCTCTGGCTGGATTTGGTACGTATCTTCTTCATTTGTGTTGATTGCATCATCAGAAAGCTGGCCAATGATTTCCATGGCTTTCTGATCTGAATTCTCCTCAAATTCAACGTCCCTGCTCTTGATCAGATGCTGAATTTTGCCATCATACACTCTATACCCTTTAGTATCTTCACAATACCCAAGAAAGATCTCTTTTCTACTCTTTGGTTCCAACTTTGAGCGTTTTTTGTCAGGGATGTGATAAAAAACATCACTGCCAAAGATCCTGAGGGGCTGGAGATCTGGTTTTTTGCCTGTATATGCTTCAAAGGGTGTAGAATCACACAGTGCTGTTGTTGGGCATCTATTCTTGATGTATACAGTGGTAGCAACAGATTAAGCCCAAAACTTGTAGTACATTGCCTTATCATGTAGCATAGATCTTCCCATCTCTACTATTGTTCTATTTGCACGTTCTGCTACTCCATTTTGCTGTGGAGTATGAGGAACTGTGGTCTGTTGAAGTATACCAGTAGACAAGCAGTATTTTGCAAACTCCTTTGAGCAGTATTCTCCTCCATTGTCACTTTGTAGTACCTTCAATTTACACCCAGTTTGTGTTTGTGCTATGTTCTTGAAGTGCTTAAATGTCTCTAAAGCTTCATCCTTTGTTTTGAGGAAGTACACCCATGTATATCTTGTCTTGTCATCAATAAATGTCATAAAGTATCTTTTGGCTCCAAAGGACAGTGTTCTCATGGGGCCACATATGTCTGAGTGTACAATAGCCAATATTTTGGTGGTATTGATGCCTTCTGAGCTCTTGAAATGTTGCCTAGCTTGTTTGCCATATGAACATCCCTTACAAACATTCAATTTGATCAGAATTGAGTATTTTAGGCCCAAAACAAGCTGATTTTTCACCAATTGGCTCATTTTCTGTTCCCCTATGTGTCCTAGCCTCCTATGCCACGTCTCCCAGTTGGTTTCATCAGTTTCAGCAATGTTGACATACTCAGGTACAATGATCTTGCATTGTAACTTGTATATATTGTGATCTCTGATTCCCAAAGCTAATTCTTGTCCATTTTCACTCAATATTGAGCAGTTCAGCTTAGTAAAAACAAATTTCAGTCCCTGAGTAGTTGCTTTACTGACTGAGAGTAGGTTCTTAGCTATTCCAGGTACATAGAGTACGTCAGTCAGTTTTGCTGTTGTTGCCCCTGAGTTATCACTCATATTTAGTTGTATAGACCCACTGGCAGTAGCTTCCAATGCAGAGTTATCTCCCAGATAAACCTTTCTTACGGGAATAGTCTTTAAGTTGCTGAACCAATCCTTTATACCACAAATATGCTGTGAGGCTCCAGAGTCAATATACCATTCATTACTTCAGTTACTTGCACTCTCTTGTACAGTTACAAATAACTGTTCATCAGTAGTTATATGGTTTGCCTGCTCTAGTTTCTGTTTTTTGTCTGCTTGTTTCTTCTTGCATTCTCTTGCCCAGTGTCCCGGCTTCTTACAGTAGTTACAGCAGCCAGGTTTTCTTTGGTTTTGTTGCTTTCCCTTCTTTTCTGTATGCCTTTCTGAACTGAATAAAGCATTATCTTCAATTTTCTCTGCTTGATCATTAGGTCTGAGTTCTTCATGGAGAAGTCTTCCTTTGACATAGTCTAAAGTCAAGTTGTCTTCTCTGCTTTCAAAAGAAAGTATGAGTGGCTCATACTTGTTTGGTAGGCTGCAAAGCAGACAGAGTATCTTTTCTTCATCATCTACACCAGCATTAATACTGTAAGGTTCTTCTGCAAGTGTCTCCATTCTGATAATGAGTTGTAGCATGTCATCATCTCGCTTTTTTCTCATGTTGAAGAACTTTTGTTTCAAATAAAGCTTGCTTGATACTGACTTTGCTCTAAAGATCTTCTCTAAGGATTCACATGCTGCTTTGGCAGTATTTGAGGCATGGATTTGTCCAATGAAAGAGTCTTGCACATTGATGCATATCGCATTGAAGGCCTTTCTCTCCTTCTCTTGAAACTTCTCCACATCTTCTGCTGTTCCTTTGGGCTCAACTTCCTTTCCTGTTACTATGTTCCAAAGCTTTCTTTCCTCAAGGTGGATCTGCATCTTGACTCTCCAAAGTCTGTAGTTCTTCCCATCAAACCTCTCCTTTACAGGGAAGATGTTGGTATTGCTTTGTTTGCTGGTAGAAGTCATCTTTAGAATAGATTAAGGCAATTGGGGCTCATAACCTGTTGCAATTTAAGAAGTGATTTGGATATAAGGAACTTATCAAGAAATAGTGATAATAGTTGAACTGTTGTTTATTCATAAAGTAGCTCAGTATTTATACCTTTGTAGAAGTAATGCAGCTGCAACACTAAGTAGGGAGGGTTTTGCAATATTCAGGAGCATTCTGTAACAGTTTCAGGGTTATTACATAATGTTTGGTAATAGTGCTAATTTGATCCTGACTATAGGGGAATAATCAAAAGATCATATATCTGGAGAAAGTGGCAAAGTTAAGGCAGTAAATGAGTCCTACAGTGACTAAGACTAGCCTAGAATTGTTAAGTAAATTTTTAGCTGCTGAATGATACCAAATAGTCCAATATCTCAACATAGTATCTATATGTTTACATGGTCTTGGTATAACAAACACATAGGATATGTCTGGGAAGGTCCTAAGAGCATGAATGCAAGGTTTGGGACTGCTTGGACAACTTGGAGAAATTTCATGTTCTGGATACCTGATACATTGGTGAAAATATCCCAAATGAATCCTGACAAGAAATTGGCTCAGAATTCTCTAAGATTTATAGGTAAAGACACAAGTGACCAAGCTAGGTGAATATTGTGGTCTAAGCACAAGATGTGCTACACTCTCACCCAGCTAAATATATATATGAACTAATCCTAATTGTGATCCAAGTTATTCATGTTGTAAGAGTCTTGGAGATATTGAAATGATATGGCTAACAAGTAAATCTTGTTGCCTTTACTAATAATTTATTTTATGTAAAAGTAGTATTTGTACTTTTACATGG
Organism: Basidiobolus meristosporus CBS 931.73; assembly: GCA_002104905.1. Taxonomy (NCBI): domain Eukaryota; kingdom Fungi; phylum Basidiobolomycota; class Basidiobolomycetes; order Basidiobolales; family Basidiobolaceae; genus Basidiobolus; species Basidiobolus meristosporus. The sequence continues at coordinate 139,193 of MCFE01000026.1, read as the reverse complement.
TCATGGTATTGCAAACATGAAGAATATTTTTAGAAAGGTCCTAACAGCATGTGCACAAAGTTTGGTGCTGTTTGGACAACTTTGAGAATTTGCATGTTTTGGGTACCTGCTATTTTTGGTGATAATATTTGAAGTGATTCACATTAAGGAATATGGTTAGTATTCTCTAAGATCTGTATATAATGTTCTAAGTGACTAAGTTGGGTGAGTATTTCTCTATGAGAAATAATTGTGATGATCCTGTCAAAAGGCCATCACAAAATTAATATCTCTAGACTAAAAGGTATTGATCCTGTCTGGACACTATGCAAAGACCATAAGAAAATAATTGCACCCCAGATTTCACAAAAAACTTGGTCAGTATTTTTCATCACAACAACATAAAAGTGGCTTTTGATTGGTTCTCCGCCAATTTTCTTACTCTCTGATCTCAGACACTCTGTCCCCTCCTACATTTGTGTGCATTGACTGGCTGTTGCCTATTTTTCACACTCCTTACTTGCTGACTCAACCATTTCTCTTACTTTTCATGCATACAAATTGATTTACTTTGGTTGAAACTTCAGTTGGACCTCAATTGCCTATCATACTGAGCTATGCAAGTCCCTGCACCCTACACCAACATTAAGCCCAACCCCACACTCAACAAGTAACTCTATTAAAATCCATCACTCAATAATGATTTCTGCTGTAATGCTCCGTTTCCATGACTTTGGCGGGAACCCTACAGCATTGTGCCAATGTTCATTTGCTGGTTCCCATACATCCCAGTCCTCAGCCAGCACTGCAAGGTCTAGCACCTCATCTGCCAGTCTTTGCAATAAATCCTTGCAATATCCAAGTGCGTTTTCTTGAGCACTGCTCTTGAAGAAGTGCTGCAACCTCTTGGTGTACCTATTAATGTTCCAAAATTCCACCAAAGGCATTGTGATAGCCTTTTAGGTTCTTGACATTGTTACATTGGCTGTCAGTGGGATCTCCACTCTGTTGATAATGGAGGATGTGGAGGCTATGGTAGACAAACTGCCTTTACCTGCAAACTCATCTACCTCACGGGAGTATAGCTCAACTGGCTGTGCTTCCAACTGTTGTAAAAACATCTGTTTTCTTGTTAGTAATTCTTCCTGACCAAGATGGGATTCAGACTGTTACAGGCTTACATCATTAATTGGTAAGAACTGCTGCTTTTTTCTTACATTTCTCTGGCTTGGGCAGACCTTTTTCCCTTTACCTTTTCCTTGATCTCTGCCAGGTCTTTCACAGCTACTATGTCTGAGTTCTTCTTGTATTAAGCTACACTTTCTTCTTGATAAATGCTGCTCTGAAGCATCTATTTTGGCCTACTTGTACCTTGCTGGCACTCTGCAGGCAACCTGTTGCTTCTCTTCTACATGTTCTGAGCTCTCTGTCCATGCTGTGATGGGCTCCTGAGGTAGCTGCTTGTTTTTATCAGTGCCAGTTCCTTCATGCTTCTTAGACTGGGTGCTTCTTAATTAGAACCACGCTTTTTCCTTAGAAAATGTTGTGCTAGTACATCTGTGTCCACCTGCTTTTCCCATTTTGGCATTGTCCCAACTACCTGATATCTCTTTGATGCTTGTTTGGAGCTTTTGGCCCTGCTTGTAACAGGCTCTTGAGGAACCCACTGGTGTTTAGCCACTGCACCCTTGTTCTCTGCCTTTGATAGTTTCTGCTATTCTTGAGATACTTTCTTAGCATACCAATACAGACTCAAAATTCATCTACTGGTTTGAATCCAGGATAATGAGCATGGTGCAAGTCAAGCACATTCTGCTTGGCTTTGAGTTCCAGATGGTCCCATGGTATGCTGGCCTTGAGGTGTTGGCATGCTGGACTTGTAACAGCCTCTTGAATTGTGTCCTACTCTTCATCATTACACTCAACAGCTTCATGGATCTTAAATGTCTTTTTATTTTTAGGCATTGGTATAAACACTACATTTTCTCCCTCCCATGCTGTGATAGGTTTTTCTGTGGGCTTTATCTTTGGGCACTGTTGTTGTGCTTCAAGGACTGTATGGTGTTCCTCTGCTGTTACATTGGGAAATGGAGCAATTCTTGGCTGTGTCACTGAGCTACTTCCATCCCTTCTTTGCAAAGCAAATACTGCATTCTCTACCTGGGATATTGATTGCTCTGTACATATTGTTTGCTCATCCTGTTTCTGGACTATTACCCAATTTCATCTTTCCTATAAGCCACTGCACCTAATTGCCTTGGTAATGCTTTGGTATGAGCTGACATCATACTTATTAATACAGATGGTGGTGATGTTATGATGGCCACTTGCTGGTATTCAGCTGAATGTACTGCTTTTGCTATATTCTCATCTGCCTCAGCATTATGGTCAGCTTGCAGCTCCACAGAGATTCCCAATTGCCTATCTGAATGAGACTCTGAGGAGTCTGCATTATTACCTTCAATGGGCACACTGTCCACAGGGCCTTTTTTGGCTGTAGCCCCACCTGTTGCACTAAATGTCAAAGCAAGCTGTTGTCCAACAATTCTTCTGCTGCTGTCAGCAATGGGGTTTGGTTAGGAACCAGACAACTTTGCTTTATTTTTTGGCAACATATACATGTAAATGAGTCATACCAAAGGGGAAATGGTGTTACATATATGCTTGTATGATGTGCCACAACTTTATTTATAATGCTTACTTTGGTGGGTCATCATTGAATCTTACATTTATATACATGCAATAGACCTGTTCTGTAGGATAGTGCCACATTGAGCCTTGAGTACCAAATGATGCCATAGTGTGCCAGAGAGGCATAGCAGACCTTAATGTAGCCACAGAGTGTGAAACATAGCGTCTCATCATCATGCAAAGCAGCCCCTGTATTTCACCCATTGTGCTGGAGAAAATCCATTTTCTCCCTTTTTTTTGTATCAATGCTTGTGCAGGATGTGTAAGAGCACAGAAGGACTAAAGACATGCATCTGGTACTCTATACCCATGGCACTCCAAATCTAGCACCTGTGACTTGTAACATGCCACAAAAAAATTAACATACTGTCTTTCTCTGCAAGCTTATCTACCTCATTGGAGTGTAGCTCAAATGGCAGTGCTTCCAACTTTTGAGGCTTTTTTCTCATGCTTCCCTGTCTCTGGCTTTGGTAGTACTTCTCTTCACCTTTACCTTTGTCACTGCCATGTCTTTCACTGCTACTTTGACTGAAATGCTTACTTTGCATACCAACACTGGCCCAAAATCAGCTTGCTTGCTTGAGTCAAGGAAATGCTCATGGAACATATCAAGCTCATTCTGCTTGGCCTTGAGTTCCTGATAGTCTCATGGTCTGATGGCCTTAAGGTGATGCCGTGCTAAAGCTTAAACAGGCTCTTGCATATTAGCCCACTCTTCATCATTGCACTTAACTGCTTCACAGATCTTCAGTGTCTTTTGATTATTAGTCTTGGGTAAAGCACAACAGTATCTCCCTCCCATGATGTGATAGGTTTCTCTGCAGGCTTTATCTCTGGACATTGTTAATGCACTTCAAAGACTGTAGAATGATTCTCTGCAGTTACATTGGAAAACGGTTCAATTCTTTGCTGTGACATTGAGCTACTAGGGTTCCTTTGTTGCAGCAAAAATACTGCATTCTCTACCTGAGATACTGATTGCATTACACATGATATCCACTCATATTACCTCTGGACTATTTTGTGATTTCTGTGTGCCATTGCATCTGTCCTATCAGCCACTGCACCCAATGGCCTCATTAATACTTTGGTATAAGCTGAAAACATACTTGCAAATACAGGTGGTGGTGATGTTATGACAGTCATTTGTTGGTCTTCCACTGGTGTAGTTGTGTAATCATACCTGCCACAAACAAGTTTATCCATCAGCTATTATTATGCACTTGTTCATATTTTGCCTTATTGGTTTTATCCCATTTCCTTTACCAAAATGATTGGTATTTTCTCCATTTGATGTTCACCCTGATACATTATAAGCATTACTTATCCCAAATGTTACTCAGCTTTGCAATCACCAGATGTATCTATATTAGGCAAGTACCTACATTAGTACCCATGACACATTACTCAGGTCTGTGTTGCCATCCCTATCATGTAATGCCATATATGGTATCTCCTTACTACACCATTTTCTAACTACTGGTACCTGATTTATTGGAGGTCCTGTACTCTTTAGAATCTTCCAGGACCTTCTTGGAGTATTTTTAGCTTGTAGTAGTGTCAATAAGAGCTCTACTGATGCCTGAAAGCTGTTGTAAGAGTCCTGGGAATACTGGGAGTGACTGGGGGAAGAGGTAGATTATGCAATTTTCACTTAGCAATTTATTAAATGTAAAAGTAGTATTTATATTTTCCCATGGTCTTTGCAAAAAAAGTACATAAAGTAGGTTTAAAAAGGTCCCAGGTCCATGTGTGCAAAGTCTGCAGCTGTTTGGACAACTTTAATAATTTTCATGTTCTGGGTGCCTGATATTTTGGTGAGAATATTCCAAGTAATTCCCAACATGAAATTTGATCAGCATTCTATAAGATTTGTATGTTATGATCTAAGTTACTAGATTAGGTGACTATTTAGATTGAGTTACAAGTTTTTACAACACCCCCACTCAACTAAATGTGCATACTGACTGGCCCTGATTTTGGCCTGAGATATTCAAATTTGTCTCTGGCTAATGGCTTGGCAAGTATGTCTTCAACCATACATCTGTAGAACTCTAAACTAAGTTAGCCAAGTCATTCCTTATAGCTTCATTTATAGTATGATGTCTAATAAAATTGTTTCATTGGATAGTGCCATAAAATGCCAGTCTGTTCATAACGCTGGATCAATCTGGCACTCTATGGCACTATCTGGCACTATAACTTCTACTATAATGCCAGTAGTAGGATATAGTCACTGGTAATTTTACTCAATCTTACTTATGTTGCTCAGAATAGTGCTTTCATTGCTTTATTTACTCTTCATAATGCTCCAAATACATTTCTCTCAGTGGATGTCTTCTTGTATGAGTATACTTTCATCAATAAGTATCTTAACTATTTTGCCTATTCTGCCTTTTTCTTATTTATATGACTTTCCTCTGTATTTACCTGCCAAAATGCTGAATCTCTTCAGATATCCATATGTATGCTCTACCCTCACTCTGAAATGATTAAATATCTTATTGTAGAGCTTCTGCTTCCTGCTAAGCACACCATTCCTTGGCTTCCTATAAGCTGTAAGACATCCTAAACTCTTACAATCCTCTCCTATATATGCTAAGTCTGCCACACATTTCTCCCCTTGACTGAATTCTGGATGATTCTGTACCCAGAGTGCTTTATCATGCCTACTTCCAGTGTTATGATCTGCCGCTTGAATGTTTAAGTTAGATCAGTTTTTAGTCAAATCAATTAGTATATATTTAGGTTATCAGTATATCAGTATTATCTATGAAATTAGTAGCATTGGTCAGCAAATGAATCAGCAGATCCTTATCAGACAGAAATAGATATATTAAGTAGGTTCTTATTGGGTGATGATGATGCAATCAAATGAGTCATCAGCCACAACCTACATTAGGAAATACAATTAGTCAGCAACTGATCTGGCAAAATGTATAAAAGGAGCTGCTGGAACCTCAATAAAAATCAGTTCAAGTTTTAGTGAATACAATGCTAGCTAAACTCCCTATTCCTCTACAACTCTTACACCAAGACTTGTAACATTGGTAGCAGCAATAACCAGAAACCTCCCTCCTGAAGAAAGAAGAAACCACCCTCAAGATGTTGGACAATCAAGAATGGAAGAATGCCATGCAGCAAATCCTGGCCCAACAGCAACAGTTACTCCAGATCCTCAGCCAACAGCAACAAGGAATGACTACCATGGCTCAGAGCCAGCAAAGCACTGTCAAGAGCAACTTTAGTGTGAAGGTTAACCGGTACCATGGCAGAGTCAATGAAAAACTGGGAACTTGGCTCTTTCAGATTGAAGAAGCTTTTAAAGCTAAAGGAATTGCTCCAGAAAGCAAGTTGCATTATGCAGCTTCTTACCTGGCAGATGCAGCTTTACAGTGGTACCACAACAAGATCAGGTCAGCCACTATGATGGGATGCTCTACAATCTCTACCTGGGATGAGTTTGTGTCGGAAATTCAGGATGCTTTTGAACCTCCACACCAGCAGACACAACTAAGAAGGAAGTTAAAGACACTCAGACAGAAAGGAATGGTGCAAGAATACATCTATGAGTACAGATGTCTACTTGGACAAATTGAAAGAATGGGCCCCTTGGATCAAGTTGAATACTTTATTGATGGGTTGAAAGAAAGAACACGCAAGGAAGTCAAATACCAAAGACCTCAGACTATTGAAGAAGCCATCAAGATCGCCATAGATTATGACTCAGCTATGTTTGGAGTTAGGAAGCCTACAGTGACTAATCAGAAAGGCTATAATCATTATGAAAGAAGGCAATCAGAAGTAGTACCAATGCAAATAGACGCTATGCAGAAGAATCCCTCCTCAGAAGAATGCAAGAAGAGAGGACTTTGCTTCAATTGCCACCAGCAGGGACATATTGCTAAGTACTGCCCTCAGAGAAGAAATGGGCACCAGCCAACAAGAACCTTCAACCATATTGAGTCCCATGAACACAGTAATGTGGAAGATGAGCTTGAAAAAGACTTGGAACTCACCTTCCATATGACAGAAGAGTACTTGTCCCAAATGACTTCAAACTCAGGGAAGCTATTGTACTTGAATGGAGTAATCAATGGAGTACCTGCCAAGATCATGATTGACTCAGGAGCATCGCATGAGTACATGTCAGAGCAATTTACTTTGAAAGCTGGAATCAACTTGGAACCTACCAAATCAACTTCAGTCTCCACAGCTGATGGGAACTCCCACATAATCAACCGTATTACCCAGCCAGTAAGAATGAAGATCAATGACTATGAAGAAGACCTACCGGCTTATATATTTGGGAACTGCAAGTTTGACCTTGTACTTGGGAAAACCTGGCTATTTTGTCGTAATCCATCAATCAACTGGAGAACCCATGCTACTCAGATCCAAAAAGACAACAAGACCTATGAGCTATTACCTGCCAGGCTGGATTTCAACTTGGTCAATTCCAGTGTGTGTGAGACAGGTGAACTTAGCAAGACCCAGTTCTGTAGAGCACTTAGAAAAGGTACCCAGATGTTCCTCATGGCAGTATTACAGGAGGATTCCTCTACCCCAGCACCCCAGCAGGTCCAGACTCTCTTGAAGAAATATTCAGATGTGTTTCCAGATGAGCTTGTAAGCCTACCACCAGTCAGAGACATGGATCATGCCATTGACACAGGAAATAGCCCTCCAGTGAGTAAGACACCTTACAGAATGAGTCCATTGGAATTGGAGGAAATGAAGAGACAAATTGATCAGCTATTGGAGCAAGGATACATCAGGCACAGCAAGTCACCCTGGGGAGCACCAGTGCTTTTTATGATAAAGAAGGATGGAACACTTAGGATGTGCATTGACTACAGAGCCCTGAACTCAGTTACCGTCAAGAAGAAGTACCCCATACCTCGGATTGATGAGCTTTTGGACCAACTTAATGGAGCCACTATTTTCAGCAAGATTGACCTCATGTCAGGATACAACCAAATTAGGGTAAAACCAGAAGATACTCCTAAGACAGCATTTAGGACCAGATATGGATATTACGAGTACTTAGTCATGAGTTTTGGCCTCACTAATGCCCCTGCAACATTCATGATGCTGATGCAGACTATCTTTCAGGAGTACTTAGATAAGTTCGCGATAATCTACCTGGATGACATATTGATATACAGCAAGACAGAAAAGGATCACATGGTGCACATTGAAAAGGTCTTGAAGAAACTAAGAGAGAACAAGCTATATGGCAAGCTAGCCAAGTGTGAATTACTCAAGGAACACGTAGAATATCTGGACACATAGCGACTAGCACAGGAGTAACCTTAGACCCCAAGAAGGTGGAAGTAATCAAGAATTTGAAGCAGCCCCATAGCATATCAGAACTCAGATCCTTCCTTGCAATGGTTTCCTATTATTGGAGATTTGTCAAGTCATTTGCAAGTATTGCAGCCCCTTTAACTGATATCCTCAAGAAAGACAATACCTACAAGTGGGACATAGCTTGTGAGACTGCCTTCCAGACGCTAAAGAATGAACTTGCTAAGTTGCCAAGCTTAAGAATACCAGACTTCAGAAAAGAGTTCACTCTATGCACAGATGCTTCAGATTATGCAATTGGTGGAGTGCTGAGCCAAGAATACAAGGGAAAGGACTACCCTGTTGCCTTTGAATCCAAGAAACTGAAGTCAGCAGAACAAAACTATCCAGTCCATGAGAAGGAGATGCTTGCTATAATACACTGTTTGAAGACATGGAGATGCTATATTGAAGGAGTCAAATGCACTGTGAAGACTGATCATGCCTCCCTCAAGTATATATTTACTCAGAAGGTACTCTCTAGAAGAATGACAAGATGGAGTGAATACGTTCAGCAATTTGACCTGGAGATTGTCTACTGTCCTGGAAAAAACAACACGGTTGCTGATGCCTTATCAAGATTAGATCAAGTTGCACAACTCAACTTGGTGCATGAATCAGATTGGCCTAGCCTATTACCAAAGTACTTGGAGGACCAAGCCATTCCTAATGAGGTGGATGAAGATATCAAGAAGATAATCTGTGATGAAGCCAGCAAATTTGTTGTACAGAATGAAACACTCTACCAAATTGTTGATGGAAGCCCTATTGCCTATTGTCCTTATGTTGCTCGCCTGGATTTAATACATAAGCTACACAATGGATATGGACATCTTGGGATTGAAGGAACCTATAGCCTTGTAAAAGCCAGAGCATGGTGGCCCAGAATGAAACAAGACATTGAGAAGCTAGTAAAAACATGCCCAAACTGCCAAATCAATCAAGGCCAGCCACAAAGAATTGCCGAACTCTTCCCTTTGGAGCCAGTAAGACCATTTGAGAGATGGGGAATTGACTTTATTGGAAGACTGCCAACTACCAGGAAATGCAACCGTTGGATCCTAGTAGCAATTGACCATGCCACTAAATGGCCAGTTGCTAAAGCTGTACCAATAGCCAGTGAACAAGAAGTTGCAAGTTTCATTTACCATGAGATCCTGATGAAGTTTGGGTGCCCTGTGGAGATCTTATCTGATAGAGGTGCAAACTCTATGGCAAAGACATTAGAGGCTTACCTGGAAATGCAGCAGATCAGACACTTGAAAACCTCAGCTTATCACCCCAGAACTAATGGAGTCACTGAGCGGTTCAATGGATTATTTGGAAAAATGCTGACCAAGTATGCAAATGGAGTTGTCAGTAGATGGGATGAGTATATAGACCAAGCACTCTTTGCATGCAGAGTCAGAGTACACAACACTACCCAGCAATCACCATTTTACTTAGTTTATGGATGTGAACCAAGGATTCCAGGAGATCTCACACAACCAAAACTTACAGACACCTTAGAAGATGAACTCAGTCAGCCAAGTAGACACCAGCAACTGGAACAAAGACGTCAAGAGGCACAGCCCAAAGTATCTCAAGGCGCAGAAAAGATGAAGCAGAGATTTGATAAGACTATAGCACCAGAAGCATTGACAGTTGGGAACTTTGTATTGCTAAGAAACAACACTCGGAAGAAGTTTGAGCCACAATGGACAGGACCATTTAAGATCATCAGAGAATGTCCATTTGCAACTTACCAACTGGTGGACAAACAAGGTAATATCCGGGAAGACTTAGTGCATAGGGACAGACTCAAGCTTGCAAGACTTGCTGATAATACTGAACCATCAAGATATTGGTATCACAAGAAAAGAGATTCAGGAGAACCCTCTCAACTTTAGTAGGGGAGAATGTTATGATCTGCCGCTTGAATGTTTAAGTTAGATCAGTTTTTAGTCAAATCAATTAGTATATATTTAGGTTATTAGTATATCAGTATTATCTATGAAATCAGTAGCATTAGTCAGCAAATGAGTAGTTATGACCAAAAGAGTCCAATTATATATACTAGGTCTCTATGGCTAGGGTTACTATGGTGACTTTGATTGCATGTAACTTTCAAACCAGCCAATCAAATCACATGAAGTTCTAACAGGTGCTACACCTATGTCTGATCTGTTGAAATATTGGGCTATTTGGTATCATTCTGCAGCTAAAAACTTACTTAACAATTCTAGACTAGTCTTGGTCACTGTGGGACTAATTTATAGCTCTAACTTTGCCACTTTCTTCAGATCTATGATCTCATGATTATTCCCCTATAGTCAGGATCTAATTGGCACTAATACTAACTATTATGTATTAACCCTGAAACTGTTACAGAATGCTCCTGAATATTGAGAAACCCTCCTTACTTAGTGCAACAGCTGTATTACTTCTACAAAGGTATAAATACTGAGCTTCTTTAGTAATCAACAACAGTTTGACTATTATCACTATTTCTTGATAAGTTCCTTATATACAAATCACTTCTTAAATTGCAACAGTTTATGAGCCCCAATTGCCTTAATCTGTTTTAAAGATGACTTTTACCAGCAAACAGTACAACACAAACATCTTTCCTGTAAAGGAGAGGTTTGATGGAAAGAACTACAGACTTTGGAGAATCAAGATGCAGATCCACCATGAGGAAAGGAAGCTTTGGAATATAATAACAGGAAAAGAAGTTGAGCCCAAAGGAACAGCAGAAGTAGTGGAGAAGTTTCATGAGAAGGAGAGAAAGGCCTATAACTCCATATGTATCAATGAGCAAGATTCCTTCATTGGACAAGTCCATGCCTCAAATACTGCCAAAGCAGCATGGGATTCCTTAGACACCATCTTTAGGGCAAAGTTAGTATCAAGCAAGCTTCATTTGAAACAAAAGTTCTTCAACATGAGAAAAGAAACCAGATGATGACATGCTGCAACTCATTACCAAAATGGAGACACTTGCAGAAGAACTTTACAGTATTAATGCTGGTGTAGATGATGAAGAAAAGATACTCTGTCTGCTTTGCAACCTACTAGACAAGTATGAGCCACTCACACTTTCCTTTGAAAGCAGAGAAGACAACCTGACTTTAGACTATGTTAAAGGAAGACTTCTCCATGAAGAACTCAGACATAATGATCAAGCAGAGAAAATTGAAGATATTGCTTTATTCAGCTCAGAAAGGCACTCAGAATAGAAGGGAAAACAACAAAACCAAAGAAAACCTGGTTGCTGCAACTAATGTAAAAGGCCAGGACATTGGGCAAGAGAATGCAAGAAGAAACAAGCAGACAAAAAACAGAAACTAGAGCAGGCAAATCATATAACTACTGATGAGCAGTTATTTGTAACTGTACAAGAGAGTGCAAGTAACCAAAGTAATGAATAGTATATTGACTCTGGAGCATCACAGCATATTTGTGGTATAAAGGAGTGGTTCAGCAACTTAAAAACTATTGCCGTAAGAAAGGTTTATCTGGGAGATAACTCTGCTCTGGAAACTACCGCAAGTGGGTCTATACAACTAAATATGAGTAATAGCTCAGGGGCAACTACAGCAAGACTCACTGAAGTACTCTATGTACCTGGAATAGCTAAGAACCTACTCTCAGTCAGTAAAGCAACTGCTCAGGGACTGAAATTTGTTTTTACTAAGATGAGCTGCTCAATATTGAGTGAGAATGGACAAAAATTAGCTTCAGGAATCAGGGAGCACAATATATACAAGTTAAAATGCAAGATCATTGTATCTGAGTATGTCAACATTGCTGAAACTGATAAACCAACTGGGAGACATGGCATAGGAGGCTAGGACACATTGGGGAACAGAAAATGGGCCAATTGGTGAAAAATCAGCTTGTTTTGGGCCTAAAATACTCAATTCCAATCAAATGGAATGTTTGTAAGGGATGTTCATATGGCAAACAAGCTAGGCAACATTTCAAGAGCTCACAAGGCATCAATACCACCAAAATATTGGCTATTGTACACTAAGACATATGTGGCTCCAAGAAAACACTGTCCTTTGGAGCCAAGAGATACTTTATGATGTTTATTGATGACAAAACAAGATATACATGGGTGTACTTCCTCAAAACAAAGGATGAAGCTTTAGAGACATTTAAGCACTTCAAGAACATGGCACAAACACAAACTGGGTGTAAATTGAAGGTACTACAAAGTGACAATGGAGGAGAATACTGCTCAAAGGAGTTTGCAAAATACTGCTTGTCTACTGGTATACTTCAACAGACCACAGTTCCTCATACTCCACAGCAAAATGGAGTAGCAGAACGTGCAAATAGAACAATAGTAGAGATGAGAAGATCTATGCTACATGATAAGGGAATGCACTACAAGTTTTGGGCTGAATCTGTTGCTACCACTGTATACATCAAGAGCAGATGCCCAACAACAGCACTGCTTGATTCTACACCTTTTGAAGCATATACAGGCAAAAAACCAGATCTCCAGCATCTCAAGATCTCTGGCAGTAATGTCTTTTATCAAATCCATGACAAAAAACACTCAAAGTTGGAACCAAAGAGTAGGAAAGGGATCTTTCTTGGGTATTGTGAAAATACTAAAGGGTATAGAGTGTATGATGGTGAAATTCAAAAGCTGATCAAGAGCAGGGATGTTGTATTTGAGGAGAATTCAGATCAGAGAACCACAGAAATCATTGGCCAGCTGCCTGATGATGCAATCAACACAAATGAAGAAGATACATACCAAATCCAGCCAGATATGGAAGATACTTCTACCAGTTCCAGATCAGAACAGATTATCCCAGTTAGGAGATCTACCAGAATAAGAAATGCCCTTGGATCCTGGTGGCAGACATCCAATGAGCATGAAGAAGCTTATCTTGCCTTATGTGCCAAACCTCAGAATCTGGAACAGGCAATGCAAAGTCCAGATGCTACTCAGTGGCAACAAGCTATGCAGGAGTAGTGCCAATCACTGATCAAGGCAAATACGTGGGAACTGGTAGATTTACCAAATGGGAGAAAGCAAATAGGATGTAGATGGGTCTACAAGATCAAGATAACATCAAATGGTGCCATTGATAAGTACAGGGATAGATTGGTGGCTGAAGGCTATTCCCAGATCAAGGGGCTAGAAAATAGGGAACATTTGCTCTGATTGCCAAGTTTAACTCAATTAGGACAGTTGTAGCCCTGGCAGCTGTACACAGTCTACATCTACACCAAATGGACGTCAAAACAGCCTTTCTAAATGGGGATTTGCAAGAAACTATATATATGGAGCAACCAGAAGGCTTTACCGATCCAAAAGTACCCTATCAGGTATGCAAACTTAGAAAACTGTTGTATGGGCTTAAGCAGGCACCTAGAGCATGGTATAAAAAGATTGACACATATCTAGAGGAAACTGGGTTCTCTTGTAGCACTGCAGATCACAGTATATATGTGAAACAGCTCAAAATGGGTGTGATCATCCTGGTTCTTTATGTGGACAACCCAATTATAGCTTCAAATGACCAAGAGGCACTAATACAGACAAAATCAGATCTCTTCAGCAAGTTTGAGAAGAAAGATCTTGGAAAATTGAGCTATTTTCTTGGAATTGAGGTCAAATTTGACATACCTACGCAGAAAATTGTGCTGAAGCAGTCTAAGTACATCAGGGACATTCTTAGAGACTTCAAAATGGAAAACTGCAAACCTGCAGCTACCCCTATGGACAACAACCTGAAATTAAGCAAATCTCAGCCAGTATTTGATGAAAACGGCTCAAATATGGACCAAAACTTTCCCTATCAATCAATGGTTGGTATCCTAATGTACTTGATGGTGCCTACACATCCTGATATTGCAGTGGCAGTTGGAATAGACAGTCAATTCATGCAGAATTATGGATCAGATCAAATTGCAGCAGTTAAGCAGATTTTCGGATATCTACAAGGTACCACAAATATGGTACTGGAATACTCTGGAGCAGCTAATAGGCAAAAATTTGATGGTTATAATGATTCAGATTGGGGTAGGGATCCAATTCACAGATGCTCTACCACAGGCTATGTATTTCTTTATGCTGGTGCAGCTATTACTTGGAATTGCAAGAAACAACCAGCTGTGGACCTATCTACAGCTGAAGCCAAATATATGGCTGCATGTCAAGCAACCAAGGACGCTATATGGCTACAAAAATTATTCAAAGACTTAGGTTTTAATTCAGATGAACCAACATGTATTTACAAGGATCATCAAAGTTGTATTTCATTAGCTAGAAATCCTACTAATCATGCCAGAACTAAGCACATTGATATACAGCATCACTTTGTGAGGGAAGCTGTAGAAGATAACTTAGTAGATTTAGTGTACTGCCCAACTAACAAAATGGTGGCAGATATATTGACAAAATCACTAGCTAGGCCAGAACTTGAGAATCTTCAAGAGGAATTAGGATTAAGAAATTATTTAGTTGAGGGGGAGTGTTGAAATATTGGACTATTTGGTATCATTCTGCAGCTAAAAATTTACTTAACAATTCTGGACTAGTATTCATCACTGTGGGACTAATTTATAGCTCCAACTTTGTCACTTTCTTCAGATCTATGATCTTATGAATATTCCTCTATAGTCAGGATCAAATTAGCACTAATACCAGCTATTATGTATTAACCCTAAAACTGTTACAGAATGCTCCTGAATATTGAGAAACCCTCCTTACTTAGTGCAACAGCTGTATTACTTCTACAAAGGTATAAATACTGAGCTTCTTTAGTAATTAACAACAGTTTGACTATTATCACTATTTCTTGATAAGTTCCTTATATCCAAATCACCTCTTAAATTGCAACATGGTCTGCTTTGCTGCAAAGTTTTAGATTTGTATCATGTGTATTGCTTGCGCAATTGCCCAAAAACTTTGATCCTACAGAAATTTCATATATGTGACTTCCCCAGCTGAAAAATAAAGGAGTGCCTCTCTTTCCAGAATCTCCACACTACAATTACAAGCTTAAATGTTTTAAGACATCCCCGGCATCACTTTCACTGTTGAGTATTCTGACTTTGATCAGTACTACATAAGTAAGGAGACTGCAAAGCTCACAAGAATAAAGTCTAAGTTCTACAAGAAACTACCACTTTTCTGCTGAAAGAGTCCCCTCTATGAAGCCCCTGTACTCTAAAGACGCCCCTTTAGACACCCCTTTAGTCTAAAGACCCCTTTAGAGACCCCTTTAAGAAACCTTTGTACTCTAAAGATGCCCCTTTAGGTATCCCTTTAGTGCAAAGTCCACTCTAGAGACAACTACAAGAAGCCCCTTTGCTCTTAGATACCCCTTTAGACACCCCATTAGAGACCACTACAACACACCCCTTTAGGTTAGAGGAGAGTTCAGAATTTCCTTATTTGGAAATATTCTCTCAGTAAGAAAAATGATATCCAGATAAGGAAACATTACTATGAGAGTAAATAAGCCCATTAGTTAACGGAAGGTTGGAACACTGCTGTAGAAGTGAGAAACACTGCCTATAGTATATCTTGAGCTTGAGATTGAGCATATTAGTGAAAGCTATATCATCTATTGGTATATCAAACTCCCAATAAACCACTTCAGTGTTAGCATACTGAGAGTTGTTGTATATTGTTAATTAGCCTCAACATTGTAGAACAAGCCCCAAACTAATCAAAATACAACACAATAGATGACAATGTACCAAAGCTTCCAAAGTCAAAACAACTGTAAACTCCACCAGCAGGGACTTGATAAGAATGCAGCTGTATTCAATAGTTACAAAGACAGAAAAGTATTGAAGCTTGTACAAGAACAAACTTGGGAAAGAATCAAATATAAGAAAAGATACCTAATCTGAGCATTCCTCCCAAGTAGTGCTTCCAAGGACAGTTGGCTGTCAGCATGGAAGTTCAGGTAGCAGCAGGTAGAAGTGATCACACTAATAAGCAAGTCAATATATTGATAAAAGGGATGATGATTTATTGTTGAGAGATTGCCTCCCTTATAGACTGTTCTCACTGACTTGGTTATTACTAATCATGGTGTTCCAGAAGGTTCCAGTGAACAATAGAAGTCTCAATGAAATCAGAATGAGCTAAGAGTATTCTAAATAGGTGCTGGAAGGTTCTAGGAGGCACACATATCCAACCAATCAGGGATCAGTGCTCTGAAACCTGTGTAACATAGGGATACCATATATTGGTATAGAAATGGTAGGGATGGTGACACAGGTTGATTATGTGTCACAGGTACTGGCATGAGTACTTACACAATATAGAAGCACTTACAGCTAGTAATCTTATATAAGTGAGGGATAACTTATACAATAAGGTAAGCAGATGTGATAGTTGGCCGGCTTATGGGATAGTATTGATGAAGTAAGACAAATGGGATAAAATTAAAATAAGTGTAGTAGAGAAATAGGGAAGTAGAAAATATGGGAATGAGCACATCTGTCAGTGGGTGTCACTGTGACCCCACTACTCTGGCACCCATCAGTCCAGGCTTCACCAACACTAGAATCACCCCTTTTTATTTGCTTACCCACTACTACCTTGGGTATTCCACATACAGTTCAAATCAAAAAAACTATGGCATCCTGCTTAGTAACCTCAACAAAGGTGCACACCTGCCGCAATTGACATACTTCTATCACCTCAACTTTATGGCTCTTTAGTGGAATACTTGCAAAATTGCCCTATACCTAGTATTGCTGGTAACATATACATCTTGCAAACATATGCTTGGTTGTTGCCACTTCTCCCATAAATGCTTTCTGAATATCCTCAAAGAACTTCTTGGTGCTTAGTCAATAGATTCCTTCTCCCTGCTGGATTCTAGTCCCCCTTAAAGGTGCACTCTGGCTTTGGTTTGTATGACTTCTGTATTGATTGGTGTAGCAGTTAGCTTGTGGCCATGAGAAATCTGGCATATCTTGGTAGAGTTATCCTAACAGAAATTAGTTGCTTGTTGCTCCCAACCCAACTTTGCATTACTTAACTGATTACCCATGCATTGGGGCTGCTTAGCTTCTTAATGGCATTGGCATATGTGTCTCCATGTGCATATCTGTCCTCAGTATTTTCCTACTCTTCCTGCCTGTCCTCTATGAGCTAACTGATCACATCCATGAGAGACTTGAAGGTAATATTCTTGATGAGATTGGGATATGGTGGTACCTGCAACTTGACTTGTCTTCCTATCTCCCCACACATCTGCTCCATAGGAAACTCCCTAAAGGTGAATCAAGGCCCAACATTCTCCACACACTCTGCAAGATGGAGTAGAGATTGGATACAGTAGCAGAAGAGATTTACATGTTCAGCTTTATGTTTGTGTATAGCCGCTCAAATCCTGTCACAAACTCCTCACGCAACAGCTGTATATGTATCAAGTGAGCATTGGTGATCTGCTTCTGGATAGATATTTCTACAATGTCTACTTATGACTCCCAATGATTCCAATGTACTCTTGGTAGAAATGGCTTCAGATCACCAATTGAATGAACACATATTCAGTTCATCTTGTCTTTACATTTGTATTGTTACATGTGCATATGAATATTCATTGGAGCCTGTGAGAAGTACTTAGGGTAGTGGATACTCTGTAATATCTTGCCAATTCTTTCAAAATTCTCCAGTATCTCAAAGGGCTTATTTTGCTTGAAATACCCCATGTACAACTTGGTCATCAGTATTGGAATATTGTTAAAAGCAAATGCATTGCTCTCAGTGTAAGCTTTTGCTCCATCAGATACCCTCTGTATTAAGTATCTCTGGTTTTAATCTATTCCAAACTCTGGCAAATGGCTTATAGCTTGCCAACTTTGCTGCAGTTGCATGCTTACTTCTGTACATTCTCTCAGTGGATAGATGATGTTCTTAGCCCTAACCCAAATATGATAATCTTGGTGCTGGTGTGTGGGCAATAATAATGTGAGTGAGTTATGGAGTAAACACCCTGGATCTCACCCATGTGACAGTAATACCATCCATTGTGCCTGGAATAACCAGCCATCTTGCTGATGGCTGGCGTAGTTTCAATGCAAATAATCATATGCGCTTTTTCATAATGGCCATTTACTGTTATCCTACTGGAAAGCATACAAAATTCATACAGCAATGGATACTGGTAGCTATCTGGGTTGGACAGTGATTTTGGCCCAGATACCAGTGAGACTATCATCAGATTATCTCTCTGAAGCTGTAAGATGGGTGGCAGATTGAGGTTGATGAGAATCAGTGGCTAGCAGGATCTGCTGGTAGAGTACTTGTTTAATGAGAATCCATCAAGTGCTAAAGCAAAGGTAGGGTCATACATACCTTCAAAGTAGCCCTTGCTTGCAACTTCTTAGCCACATCATTACATCATTCACCAGCAGATAGATTACTAGGTTCACTTGCCTTCATAAAGTGTCCTTGGCATTTGTTTCACCAGGTGTTTTCATGTTGCATAATGGGATTTGACTGCACTCATAAATGGTACTGTTGTTAGGGGAGATGGGCTCAAAATCTACTAGTGAGCCTTCTTTGTCAGAGCAATCACTCTGCGTGCCATATACAGAAGGCTGAGGTGGTCCTAAAGGCACCACAAACTCACCTGACTCAGTTTGCGCAAGGTGCCAAATATGGCCAGGTGCCAATACAGAAGTATCAACAGGCCAGCAAGATAATGTTGATACTTCAGTGATCAATGAATGGTCAAATATGACTTGGGTGGCAAAACACTGGCAATGATCCTTGTAATACTTTCTGTGCTGTCTGTGTGCTTCATGACTGAGAGGCTTGCCACAATAGCCACATGGTCTTTTTTCTTTTCTCTTATGGCATTGGGTCAAAGTAGTCTTGTCCATGGGGCAAACAGTTTGACCTCCAGCATTGTAATGCTATTATATCACAATTTGGTCAATACCCATGTGCACTTAAGACAGTCATATATTTGAGACATTGCACCTACATGAATGTAAGATTCAGTGACAACCTACCATTGTAAGCATTATAAATAAAGCTGTGGCACCACATACAAACATATATGCAACACTATTTCCTCTTTGGTTTGCCTCACTTCCATATATATGCTGCCAAAAATAAAGCAATGTTGGCTGGTTCCTGACCTAACCCCACTTCTGGCAGCAACAGAAGAGCGGTTGGACAACAGTTTGCTTTAACATTTGGTGCAACAAGTGTGGCTACATTCAAAAAGGCCTTGTGGACAGTGTGCCCATTGAAAGTGATAATGCAGACTCCTCAGGCTCTCAGTCAAGTAGGCAAATGAGAACCTTTGTGGAGCCACAAGCTGACCGTTATGCTCAGGCAGATGAGAACATAGAAAACACAGTACCCTCAGTTAAAGATTGGCAAGTGGCCATGATAATATCACCACTGCCCATATGATCAAGCATGTTGTCAGCTCATACCAAAGCATTAATGAAGTAATTAGGTGCAGTGGCTGATAGGATAGATGTAATGGCCAAGAGAAGTCAGGAAATAGTTCAGAAACAAGATGAGCAGATAATATGTGTAGAGCAATCAATATCCCAGGTAGAGAAAGCAGTATCTTTGCTGCAAAGGAGGAACTCAAGTAGCTCAATGTCACAGCCAAGAATTGAGCCATGTCCCAATGTAACAGCCAAGGAATACTGTTCAATCTTTGAAGCACACCAACAGTCCCCAAAGATAAAGCCCACAGAAAAACCTATCACAGCATGGGAGGGAGACAATGTGGTGCATATACCAAAGCCTAAAATCAAAAGACATTGAAGATATGTTAAGCCATTGAGTGCAATAATGATGAGTGGGCAAATGTACAAGAGGCTGTCAGAAGTCTAGCATGCCATCACCTTAAGGCCAGCATACCATGGGACCATCAGGAAATCAAGGCCAAGCAGAATGCACTTGACTTGTTCCATGAGCATTATCCTGGATGCAAACAGGCAAACAGTTTTTGGGCCATCATGGGTATATTACAAAAGTATCTTAAGAATAGCAGAAACTATCAATGGCAGAAGAACAAGGGTGCCATGGCTAAAAACCAGAGGCTTCCTCAAGAGCCCATTACAAGCAGGGTCAAAAGCTCCTGACAAGCATCAAAGAGATTTCTGGTAGCCGGAAGAGTGCCAATTAGGAACAAGCAGGCAGACACAAATGCACCAGCACAACATTTATCATGGAAAAAGCCCAGTACCACACAAGAAGCACCCAGTCAAGGTAGCAGTGAAGGACCTGGCAGTAATAAAAACCAGTGGCTTTTACAGGGGCCTGTCACAACTACAGTTGAGAGCTCAAAACAAGCAGAAAAGAAATGTCAGGTTGCTAGAAGAGTGCCAGCTAGGGACAAGCAGGCCAAAATAGATTCATCAGAGCAGAACTTATCAAGGAGAAAACATAGATCTTTACAAGAATCACTAAGACAAAGGAGCAGTAAAAGAGCTGCCAGTGATAAAGGTAAAGGTAAAGGGAAGAATGTCTACCCAAACCTGAGACAGGGAGGCATGCAAGAAAACCTGCAGTTCTTGCCAATTAATGCAGCAAGTCTGCATCAGACTGAATACCATCATAGTCAAGAAGAATTACCAACTAGAAAACAGCTGTTTTCATAAGAGTTGAAAGTGCTGCTAGTTGAGCTACTCTCCTGCAAGGTAGATGAGTTTGCTGAAAAAGGCAACTTGTCTACCGCAGCCTCCACATTCTCCATTGTTGACAGAGTGGAGATCCCACTGACAGACAAGGCTACAACTTCCAGAGCTTGAAAGACTTACACAATGCCTTCAGTGGAATTTTGGAACATTAATAGGCACACCAAGAGGTTGCTGCATGTCTTCAAGAGCTGTGCTGAAGAAAATCACTTTAATACTGCAAGGATTTATTGCAAAAACTGGCAGATGATGTGCTAGATCTTGCAGTGCTGGCTGAAGGCCTGGAAGTGTGGGAACCAGTGAGTGAGCAGTGGCATAAAGCAGCTGGGTTCCAGCCATGGTTGTGGAACCTGAGCATTGCAGTAGAAATACTTATTGGGTGGTGGATTTTAATGGAGTTACTTGTTGTATGTGGAGTTGGGCTTAATGTTAATGTAGGGTATAGGGACTTGTATAGGTTAATATAAATGGCAGCTAAGGTACAACAGAAGTTTCAACGGAAATAAATCAAGTTGTACACATGAAAAGTAAAAGAAATGATTGAGTTAGGAAGTAAAGAATGTCAAAAAGAGGCAATAGCTAATCAATGCACACAATCATGGGAGGTGATAGAGTGTCTGGGATCAGAAAGTGAGCAAACTGGCAGGGAGCCAAACAAATGCCACCTACAAACTATTGTGATGAAGAATTTTGACCAAGTTGCTTGTGAAATCTGGGGCACCATTATTTTTCAAGGGTCTCTGGATTGTGTCTTAACAGATTCAGTACCTCTTAGTCACAGGACCTTAACTTTGTGAAGGCCTTTCAACAGGATCAGTTCAACAATTTTTCATAGGGTAGAAGGTACATGTATTGCTTTCTTCACCACCTCTAAGGCTTACTTGCATTGTTCCTTCTCCCACTGCACTTAGAACTATATTGCCACCTATGAAGTCCCTCTTAAATGGATTTTGACATTGGGTAAGAGTTATTTACTGGTGTTTAAAGTGTTGAGAGGTTGTAAAGCTAATATACCATATCTGAGAATCCTTGTTTGTGGTTGTAATTGTTGCAATTTAAGAAGTGATTTGGATATAAGGAACTTATCAAGAAATAGTGATAATAGTTGAACTGTTGTTTATTCATAAAGAAGCTCAGTATTTATACCTTTGTAGAAGTAATACAGCTGCAACACTAAGTAGGGAGGGTTTCTCAATATTCAGGAGCATTCTGTAACAGTTTCAGGGTTAGTACATAATGTTTGGTAATAGTGCTAATTTGATCCTGACTATAGGGGAATAATCATAAGATCATATATCTGGAGAAAGTGGCAAAGTTAAGCCGGTAAATGAGTCCTACAGTGACTAAGACTAGCCTAGAATTGTTAAGTAAATTTTTAGCTGCTGAATGATACCAAATAGTCCAATATTTCAACAGTAATTAGTGCAGAGAAGAATAGTCTATCTCCAGTCATCATTCTAGCTTTTTCTGCTGACAATATCTCTCCTTAAGGCACCAGTCTGATGTGTGTAGTTCCTTGCGCAATAGCTACAAAACAGGTTGCTATTACCTCTAAAGAATTTTAGATACCTCCTTTGTTACCTATAGTTGTTTATTAATGCATTTTCTTTTTCCTTCTTGTTGGTGCTAGATTTTCTAAATTTTTCAAGGAGCCTTACAACTATGTAATTTAAGATTATTTCTCTGGTTCTGCACTCTAGGGATGTTACATGCCTTACAGCCTATCTGTGAGGCTATTCAGGATAGTACCTGTTACATCCTCATTGGTTGATAGTATGCCCACAGATTACATCTGGTCCACCTGCAGGGTAATTCTGTTAATTAGTTTTTTGCTCTTATTCCTGGCAACATCTGTGTGTCAAAGAATATTTGTCTGAGATGCATTTTTGTAGCAGCTGAACATGACTGGTATGTGTCTTCTAATGCCTTTCAGGCGTTCTTTGCTGTATTTGCTCTTGAGCTTTGAAAAGCAATTTGTCTTTTGCATTGAGGCAGATGCAGTTAAAGGCACTTTGTTCTTTGTTCTGGTACTTTGAGGCTTCCTCCTCTGTATTTTGAGGAGGGTATTCTTCTCCCATGGCTATATCCTAAAGGCATCTTTGTTGAAGCTGTATTTTCATCTTCACCTTCCACACTTGGTAGCTATGTCACAAATCTTGACATGAGAGTTGTAGAGGAATAGGATGTTTGGCTAGTACTGTATTCAATAAAACTTGAAATGATTTTTATTGAGGTTTCAGCAGCTCCTTTTATACATTTTGCTAGATCAATAGAAGACTAAATGTATTTCCTAATGTGGGCTGTGGCTTAGGAGTCATTTGATTGCATCATCATCACCCAATTAGATCCTACTCAATATGTCCATTTCTGTCTGATAAGGATCTGCGGATGCATTAACTGACTAGTGCTACTGATATAATAGATAACACTGATATACTGATACGCCAAACACACAACTAATTGATTTGACTAAAAACTGAGTTATTGTGAACATCAAAGCAGCAGATCCTAACATTCTCCTGAATCTCTTTTCATTTAATACCAATAACTTGATGGTTCAGTATTGTCAGCAAGTCATGCCAGCTTGAGTCTGTATTGACAAACTAAATTTTCTTGTATATTCCCTTGTTTGTCCACTAGTTGGTAAATTGCAAATGGACATTCTCTGATGATCTTAAGTGGTCCTGTTCAGTGTAGGTCAAGCATTTTCCCAGCATTGTTTCTCAGCAATACAAAGTTCCTAACTGTCAATGCATTTGGTGTCATAGTATTATCAAGTATCTGCTTCATCTTTGCTGCACTTTAAGCTAGTTTAGCCTGTGCCTCTTGATGTCTTTGTACCAGCTGCTGGTGTCTATTTGGCTGACTGAGTTCATCTTCTAAGGTGACTGAAAGCTTTGGCTGTTTGGAAACTCCTGGAATCCTTGGTTCACTTCCATACACTAAGTAAAATGGCAATTGTTGGGTGGGGCTGTGCACTGTAATTCTGCAGCCCAAAAGTGCTTGGTCTATTTACTCATCCTATCTACTGACAGCTCCATATGCATCCTTGGTCAGCATTTTTACAAGTTAAGCATTAAACTGCTAAGTGGCTCCATTAGTTTTGAGGTGATATGCCAAGGTCTTCAGGTGCTTGATCTGTTGAATTTCCAAGTAAGCTTCCAATGTTTTGCCATAAAGTGTGCTCCTCTATTGGATCAAACTTCTGTGGGGTATCAAAACTTCATAAGGATCTATTGGTAGAGGAGACATGCAACTTCTTGTCACTGGCTGCAGGTGCCACTTTAGCCACTGGTCATTGAGTGGCATGGTCACTTGCAGCTAGGATCCCATGGCTGTATTTGCTGGGGGTTTGCAATCTTCCAATAAAGTTGATTTCTTATGTCTCAACTGGTTTCAATGGCTCTAAGTGAAAGAGTTTGGCAATTCTCTGCGGTTAGCCTTGGTTGATTTGGCAATTTTGGCATGTTTCCACTTGCTTCGCAATATCTTGTTTTATTCAGGGCCACCATGCTCTGGCTTTCACAAGGCTATAGATTCCATAATCTCAAAGATGTCCATATTCATTGTGTAGCTCATGCTTTAAGTCCAGGCAAAGAACAACTTCTTAGACTCAAGAGCAACAGGGTATCATTTGCCTCATGTTCTTGGTCTAGTACTCCACCAATTGCATAGTCTGAAGCATCTGTGCACAGAGTAAACTCTTTTCTGAAGTCTGGGATTCTTATGCTTGGCTGCTAAGCAAGTTCATTCCTGAGAGTCTGAAAGGCAATCTCACAGGCTATGTTCTACTTCATGGTGTTGTCTTTCTTGAGAGTATCAGTTAAAGAGGTTGCAATACTGGCTAAAGACCTAACAAATCTCTAATAATGGGAAACTTTTCTAAGGAATGATATGAGTTCTGATATGCTATGTTAATTCCAGCTTTCAAGGCAGTTTTCTTTGATATGTACTCATGCAATGCTCCTGAGGCATTTATGATCTTAGCAGGTACGCCATTGATTACTCCATTCATGTATGATAGCTTTCCTGCAATTGAGGTCATTTGGGATAGGTATTCTTCTGTCATATGGAAGGTAAGCTCTGAGTCCTCTTTAAGTTCATCCTCCATGTTCCTATGCTCATGGGCTTCAATAAGGCTGTAGGTTCTTGTTGACTGCTGTCCATTTCTTCTCTGAGTGTAGTACTTTCAACATGTTTCAGCTGGATGCAAACAAAATCCTTCTTCTTACCATCTTCAGTGGTGTAATTCTTCTGTAAAGCATCTATTTCCATTTGTACTGCTGCTGATTGTCTCCCTTATCAGTGATTGTAGCCCCTCCAATTAGTCATTGTGGGCTTCCCAATTCCAAACATAGCTTAGTCATAGTCAATGCCAATCTTGATGGCTTTTTCAATAGTGTGAGGACTTTGATAATTCACTCCCTTTCAAGTTATTTCTTTCAATCCATTAGCAAAGTATTCAACTTGATCCAGGGGGTACATTCATTCAATTTGTCCAGATAGACATCTATATTCATAGAAGTACTTGTCAACCATTCCTTTCTGACTGATTGTCTTCAACTTCCTTCTTGGTAGTGTCTGCTGGTGTGGGGGTTCAAAACCATTGTGAATTTCAAACACAAACTTGTCCCAGGTAGAGAATATAGAGCATCCCATCAAGTTGGATGACTTTATCTTGTTGTGGCACAACTGTAAAGCTGTAACTTTTGAGTAAGAAGCTGCATAATTCAACTTGCTTTCTGAAGCAATTCCCTTAGCCTTCAAAGCTTCTTCAATCTGGAATAGCCAATTTCCAAGGTTTTTATTGACTTTACCATGGTACTGATCAACGTTCACATTAGATTTGCTCTTGACAAGGTTTTGCTAGTTCTGGGCCAGGATTTGTTCAGAGCATTCTTTGAATCTTGATTTTCTGACATCTTGAGGGGGACTTTGTCTTTCATTGGGATGGAGGCTTCTGGTCATTGCTACTACCAATATTACAAGTCTTGATATAAGAGCTGTAGAGGAGTAGGGGGTTTAGCTGGTGTAGTTTTCACTAAAACTTGAACTGACTTTTATTGAGGCTCCAGCAGCTCCTTAGAGGCTTCAAAATGAAAAATTCCATGCCTGCAGCTACCCCTATGGACAATAATTTAAAATTGAGCAAATCTCAGCCAGTTTAGGTGAAAACAGCTCAAATATAGACCAAAACTTTCCCTACTATTCAATGGTTGGTAGCTTGATATACTTGATGGTGTCTACACATCCTGATATTGCAGTGGTGGTAGGAATAGTCAGTCAATTCATGAAAAATTATGGATCAGCTCAAATCTCAGCAGTTGAGCAGATTTTCAGATATTTACAAGATACCATAAATATAGTACTTAAATATTCTGCAGTAGCTAATAGGTGGAAATTTGATGGTTATAGTGATTCAGATTGGGGTAGAGATCTGATTGACAGATGCTCTACCACTGGGTATGTATTTCTTTATGCTGGTGCAGCTATTTCTTGCAATTGCAGGAAACAACCAACTGTGGCACTACTTATAACTGAAGCTGAATAAATGGCGGCTAGCCAAGCAACTAAGGAGGCTATATGGTTATGGAAATTATTCAAAGACTCAGGCCTTAAGTAAGATGAACCAACACGTATTTCCAAAGATAATCAAAGTTGTATCGCATTAGCTAGAAATCCTACTAATAAGTGCCAGAACTAAGCACACAGATATACAAAACCACTTTGTGAGGGAAGCTGTAGAAAATTACTCAGTAGAGCTAGTTTACTGTCCAACTGACAAAATGGTGGCAGATATATTGACAAAACCACTAGCTAGACCACAGTTTGAGAATCTCAGAGAGGAATCATGATTAAGAAATTATTTAGTTGAGGGGGAGTGTTAAAATCTTGGACTCTCTGGTATCATTCAGCAGCTAAAAATTTACTCAACAATTCCACACTAGTCTTGGTCACTGTGGGACTTATTTGTAGCCCCAACTTTGCCAGTTTCTTCACATCTATGATCCTATGATTATTCCCCCATAGTGAAGAACAAATTAGTGCTTTTTACCAAACATTATATACTAACCCTGAAACTGCTACAGAATGCTCCTGAATGTTAAGAAACTCTCCTTACTTAGTGTTGAAGCTGTATTACTACTACAAAGGTATAAATACTGATCCTCTTTGCAAATAAACAGCAGTTCAGCTATTATTTCTATATCTTGATAAGTTCCGTATAATCAAATCACTTCTTAATTTACAACAATATTTAGGTGTAATTAAAAACTTTTACAGTAGTTACAGTAACCACATGGTCTTTTTTCATCTCTCTTGTGGCGCTTGGTTAAAGTGGTGTTCTCCATGGGGCAAACAGCTTGACATTCATCAATGTAATACTATTATATCACTTTTTATCAACATTTGTGTGAGTTTAAAACAGTCCTATATTTGAGGTATTGCACCTACACAAATATAAAATTCAGTGATGACCTGTCTTAGTTAGCATTATATACATAGCTGTGGCACCACATACACACAGACATATAAAACTTGTCTGTCTTTGGTTAGACTCACTCCCATATGTATGCTGCCAAAAAATAAAGCAAAGTCATCTGGTTCCCAACCAAACCCACTTGCTGACATCAGCAAAAGTGTGGTTAGACAACAATTAACTTTGACATTCAATGCACAAGCAGGGCTTTATCCAGAAAAACCTATGTTGACAGTGTGCCCACTAAAGACAATAATGCAGATTTCTCAGGCTCACAGTCAAGTAGGCCATTCATCATCTCTGCAGAGCTGCAAGCTGACCATAATGCTTAGGCAGATGAGAATCTGGCAAATGCAGTACCTACAGTTAAAGACCCATGTTATGATATGCCGCTTGAATGTTCAAGTTAGATCAGTTTGTTATGATCTGCCGCTTGAATGTTTAAGTTAGATCAGTTTTTTAGTCAAATCAATTAGTATATGTTTAGGTTATCAGTATATCAGTATTATCTATGAAATCAGTAGCATTAGTCAGCAAATGAATCAGCAGATCCTTATCAGACAGAAATAGATATATTAAGTAGGATCTTATTGGGTGATGATGATGCCATCAAATGAGTCATCAGCCACTACCTACATTAGGAAATACAATTAGTCAGCAATTGATCTGGCAAAATGTATATAAGGAGCTGCTGGAACCTCAAAAAAAATCAGTTCAAGTTCTAGTAAATACAATACTAGCTAAACTCCCTATTCCTCTACAACTCTTATACCAAGACTTGTAACATTGGTAGCAGCAATAACCAGAAACCACCCTCAAGATGTCGGACAATCAAGAATGGAAGAATGCCATGCAGCAAATCCTGGCCCAACAGCAACAGTTACTCCAGATCCTCAGCCGACAGCAACAAGGAATGACTACCACGGCTCAGAGCCAGCAAAGCCCTGTCAAGAGCAACTTTAGTGTGAAGGTCAACCGGTACCATGGTAGAGTCTATGAAAACCTGGGAACTTGGCTCTTCCAGATTGAAGAAGCTTTTAAAGCTAAGGGAATTGCTCCAGAAAGCAAGTTGCATTATGCAGCTTCTTACCTGGCAGATGCAGCCTTACAGTGGTACCACAACAAGATCAGGTCAGCCACTATGATGGGATGCTCTACAATCTCTACCTGGGAAGAGTTTGTGTCGGAAATTCAGGATGCTTTTGAACCTCCACACCAGCACACAATACTAAGAAGGAAGTTAAAGACACTCGGACAGAAAGGAATGGTGCAAGAATACATCTATGAGTATAGATGTCTACTTGGACAAATTGAAAGAATGGACCCCTTGGATCAAGTTGAATACTTTATTGATGGGTTGAAAGAAAGAACTTGCAAGGAAGTGAATTACAAAAGACCTCAGACTATTGAAGAAGCCATCAAGATTGCCATTGACTATGACTCAGCTATGTTTGGATTTGGGAAGCCTACAGTGACTAATCAGAAAGGCTACAATCATTATGAAAGAAGACAATCAGAAGCAGTACCAATGGAAATAGATGCTATGCTGAAGAATCCTACCTCAGAAGAATGCAAGAAGAAAGGACTTTGCTTCAATTGCCACCAGCAGGGACATATTGCAAAGTACTGCCCTCAGAGAAGAATTGGACACCAGCCAACAAGAACCTTCAACCATATCAAGTCCCATGAGCACAGTAAGGTGGAAGATGAGCTTGAATAAGACTCAGAACTCACCTTCCACATGACAGAAGAATACCTATCCCAGATGACCTCAAACTCAGGAAAGCTATTATACTTGAATGGAGTAATCAATGGAGTACCTGCCAAGATTGTGATTGACTCAGGAGCATTGCATGAGTACATCTCAGAGCAATTTGCTTTGAAAGCTGGAATCAACTCAGAACCTACCAAATCAACTTCAGTCTCCACAGCTGATGGGAACTCTCACATAATCAACCGTATTACCCAGCCAGTAAGAATGAAGATCAATGACTATGAAGAAGACCTACAGGCTTATATATTTGGGAAATGCAAGTTTGACCTTGTACTTGGAAAAACCTGGCTATTTTGTTGTAATCCATCAATCAACTGGAGAACCCATGCTACTCAGATCCAAAAAGACAACAAGACCTATGAGCTATTACCTGCCAGTCTGGATTTCAACTTGGTCAATTCCAGTATGTGTGAGACAAGTGAACTTAGCAAGACCCAGTTCTGTAGAGCACTTAGAAAAGGTACCAAGATGTTCCTCATAGTGGTATTACAGGAGGATTCCTCTACCCCAGCACCCCAGCAGGTCCAGACTCTCTTGAAGAAATTTCAGACGTGGTCCCAGATGAGCTTGTAAGCCTACCACCAGTCAGAGACGTGGATCATGCCATTGACACAGGAAATAGCCCTCCAGTGAGCAAGACACCTGACAGAATGAGTCCATTGGAATTGGAGGAAATGAAGAGACAAATTGATCAGCTATTGGAGCAAGGATACATCAGGCCCAGCAAGTCACCCTGGGGAGCACCAGTGCTTTTTGTGAAAAAGAAGGATGGAACACTTAAGATGTGCATTGACTACAGAGCCCTGAACTCAGTTACCGTCAAGAATAAGTACCCCATACCTCGGATTGATGAGCTTTTGGACCAACTTAATGGAGCCACTCTTTTCAGCAAGATTGACCTCATGTCAGGATACAACCAAATTAGGGTAAAACCAGAAGATACTCCTAAGACAGCATTTAGGACCAGATATGGACATTACAAGTACTTAGTCATGAGTTTTGGCCTCACTAATGCCCCTGCAACATTCATGATGCTGATGCAGACTGTCTTTCAGGAGTACTTAGACAAGTTTGTGATAATCTATCTGGATGACATGTTGATATACAGCAAGACAGAAGAGGATCATGTACTGCACATTGAAAAGGTCTTGAAGAAACTAAGAGAGAACAAGCTATATGGCAAGCTGGCCAAGTGTGAATTCTTCAAGGAGCATGTTGAATACCTGGGACACATAGTGACTAGCACAGGAGTAACCTTAGACTCAAAGAAGGTGGAAGTAATCAAGAATCTGAAACATCCCCATAGCATATCAGAGCTCAGATCATTCCTTGGAATGGTTTCCTATTATTGGAGATTTGTCAAGTTGTTTGCAAGTTTTGCGGCCCCTTTAACTGATAGCCTCAAGAAAGACAATACCTACAAGTGGGACATAGCTTGTGAGACTGCCTTCCAGATGCTCAAGAATGAACTTGCTAAGCTGCCAAGCTTAAGAATACCAGACTTCAGAAAAGAGTTCACTCTGTGCACAGATGCTTCAGATTATACAATTGGTGGAGTGCTGAGCCAAGAACACAAGGGAAAGGACTACCCTGTTGCCTTTGAATCCAAGAAACTGACCTCAGCAGAACAAAACTATCCAGTCCATGAGAAGGAGATGCTTGCTATAATACACTGTTTGAAGACATGGAGATGCTATATTGAAGGAGTCAAATGCACTGTAAAGACTGATCACACCTCCCTCAAGTATATATTTACTCATAAGGTACTCTCTAGCAGAATGACAAGATGGAGTGAATACATTCAGCAATTTGACCTGGAGATTGTCTACCGCCCTGGAAAAAACAACATGATTGCTGATGCCTTATCAAGATTAGATCAAGTTGCACAACTTAACTTGGTGCATGAATCAGATTGGCCTAGCCTATTACCAAAGTACTTGGAGGACCAAGCCATTCCTAATGAGGTGGATGAAGATATCAAGAAGATCATCCATGATGAAGCCAGCAAATTTGTAGTACAGGATGAAACACTCTACCAAATTGTTGATGGAAGCCCTATTGCCTATTGCCCTTATGTTTCTTGCCTGGATTTAATACATAAGCTACACAATGGATATGGACATCTTAGAATTGAAGGAACCTATAGCCTTGTGAAAGCCAGAGCATGGTGGCCCAGAATGAAACAAGATATTGAGAAGCTAGTGAAAACATGCCCAAACTGCCAAATCAATCAAGGCCAGCCACAAAGAATTGCCAAACTCTTCCCTTTGGAGCCTGTAAGACCATTTGAGAGATGGGGAATTGACTTTATTGGAAGACTGCCAACCACCAGGAAATGCAACCGTTGGATCCTAGTAGCAATTGACCATGCCACCAAATGGCCAGTTGCTAAAGCTGTACCAATAGCCAGTGAACAAGAAGTTGCAAGTTTCATTTACCATGAGATCCTGATGAAGTTTGGATGCCCTGTGGAGATCTTATCTGATAGAGGAGCAAACTTTATGGCAAAGACATTAGAGGCTTACCTGGAAATGCAGCAGATCAGACACTTGAAAACCTTGGCATATCACCCCAGAACTAATGGAGTCACTGAGCAGTTTAATGGATTATTTGGAAAAATGCTGACCAAGAATGCAAATGGAGTTGTCAGTAGATGGGACAAGTATATAGACCAAGCACTCTTTGCATGCAGAGTCAGAGTACACAACACCACCCAGCAATCACCATTTTACTTAGTGTATGGATGTGAACCAAGGATTCCAGGAGATCTCACACATCAAAATTTACAGACACCTTAAAAGATGAACTCAGTCAGCCAAGTAGACATCAGCAACTGGAACAAAGACGTCAAGAGGCACAGACCAAAGTATCTCAAAGCGCAGAAAAGATGAAGCAGAGATTTGATAAGACTATAGCACCAGAAGCATTGACAGTTGGGAACTTTGTACTGCTAAGAAACAACACTTGGAAGAAGTTTGAGCCACAATGGACAGGACCATTCAAGATCATCAGAGAATGTCCATTTGCAACTTCCCAACTGGTGGACAAACAAGGCAATATCCGGGAAGACTTACTGCATAGGGACAGACTCAAGCTTGCAAGACTTGCTGATAATACTAAACCATCAAGATATTGGTATCACAAGAAAAGAGATTCAGGAGAACCCTCTCAACTTTAGTAGGGGAGAATGTTATGATCTGCCGCTTGAATGTTTAAGTTAGATCAGTTTTTTAGTCAAATCAATAAGTATATGTTTAGGTTATCAGTATGTCAGTATAATCTATGAAATCAGTAGCATTAGTCAGCAAATGAATCAGCAGATCCTTATCAGACAGAAATAGATATATTAAGTAGGATCTAATTGGGTGATGATGATGCAATCAAATGAGTCATCAGCCACAACCTACATTAAGTAATACAATTATTCAGCAATTGATCTGGCAAAATGTATATAAGGAGCTGCTGGAACCTCAACAAAAATCAGTTCAAGTTCTAGTAAATACAATACTAGCTAAACTCCCTATTCCTCTACAACTCTTATACCAAGACTTGTAACAAGTTTTTAGTCAAATCAATTAGTTATATGCTTAGGTTATCAGCAAATCAGTGTTATCTATCATATCAGTCACATTAGCCAGCAAATGAATCAGCAGATCCTTATCAGACAGAAATAGATATATTAGGTAAGGTCTTATTGGGTGGTGATGATGCAACCAAATGAGTCATCAGCCACAGCCTACATTAGGAAATACAATTATTCAGCATTTGATCTGGCAAGATGTATGTAAGGAGCTGCTGGAATCTCAATAAAGATCAGTTCAAGTTTGAGTGAATACAATACTAGCTAAACTCCCTATTCCTCTACAACTCTTATACCAAGGCTTGTAACATTGGTAGCAGCAATAACCAGAAACATCCCTCCTGAAGAAAGAAGCCTCCCTCAAGATGTCCAAAAAATCAAGAATGGAAGAATGCTTTGCTACAGATCCTGGCCCAGCAGCAACAGTTACTCCAGATCCCTAGGCAGCAGCAACAAGGAATGACTACCATGGCCCAAAGCCAGCAAAACCTTGTCAAGAGCAACTTTAGTGTGAAAGTCAACCAGTACCATAGTAGAGTCAATTAAAACCTGGGAACTTGGCTCTTCCATATTGAAGAAGCTTTCAAGGCCAATGGAATTATTCCAGAAAGCAAGCTACATTATGCAGCCTCATACTTGGCTGACGCAGCTTTACAGTGATCCCACAACAAGATCAGGTCAGCCACCATGATGGGATGCTCTACAATCTCTACTTGGGTAAATTGCAAGAATGGACCCTCTGGATCAAGTTGAATACTTTATTGATGGGTTGAAAGAAAGAACTTGTAAGGAGGTGAATTATCAATGACCTCAGACTATCAAAGAAGCCATCAAGATTGCCATTGACAATGACCCAGCTATGTTTGGAGTTGGGAAGCCCACAATGACCACACAGAGAGGCTACAATCACTATGAAAGAAGACAATCAGAAGCAGTGCCAATGGAAATAGACGCTATGCAGAAGAATCCTACCTCAGAAGAATGTAAGAAGAAAGGACTTTGCTTCAATTGCCACCAGCAGGGACATATTGCAAAGCACTGCCCTCCGAGAAGAAATGGACTCCAGCCATCAAGAACCTTTAACCATATTGAGGCCATGGAGCATAGTAACATGGAGGATGAACTTGATAAAGACTCAGAACTCACCTTCCATATGACAGAAGAATACCTATCCCAGATGATCTCAAACTCAGGAAAGCTATTTTACTTGAATGGAGTAATCAATGGAGTAGCTGCCATGATCATGATTGACTCAGGAGCATTGCATAAGTACATGTCAGAGCAATTTGCTTTGAACACTGTAGTAGGGTGACAGTGATACCCACTGACAGATGTGCTCATTCCCTTATTTTCTACTTCCCATATCTCTACTACACTTATTTAAGTTTTATCCCATTTGTCTTACTCAATCAGTACTATCCCATAAGCTGGTTGACTATCACGCCTGCTTACCTTATTGCATAAGTTACCCCTCACTTTATGTATGATTACTAGCTATAAGTACTTCTATATTAGGCAAGTACCTGTGCCAGTACCTGTGACACGTGATCAACCCATGTCACCATCCCTACTATTTCCATACCATATATGGTGTCCCTATGTTACACAGGTTTCAGAATACTGATTCCTGATTGGTTAGATGTGCTGTGCCTCTTAGAACCTTCTGGCACCTACTTAGAACATTCTTAGGTCATTTTGATGTCATTAAGATTTCTATTGATATCCGGAACCTTCTGGAACACCATGATTAGTAATCACTTAGCCAGTAAGAAAAGTATATAAGGGAGGCTATCCCTCTACAATAAATCATCATCCCTTTTATCAATATACCAACTTGTTGATTAGTGTGATCACTGCTACCTGCTGCTACCTGAACTTCCAACCCCAGACCACAGGACACTCCCAGGAAACTGTGCTGACAGCCAACTGACCTTGGAGGCACTACTTGTGAGGAGTACTCAGAGTAGGTATCTTTTATTATATTTGATTCCTTCCCAAGTTTGTTCTTGTACAGGCAAAGATACTTTTCTGTCTTTGTAACTATTGACCACAGCTGCATTCTTATCAAGTCCCTGCTTGTGGAGTTAACAGTTGTTTTGACTTTGGAAGCTTTAGTACATTGTCATCTCAAAGGACGCTGAACCCAGCACATACTTTTGTTAAGACGCCAACTAAGTTGGGGATTGTAGCTCAATAGTTTTCCCTTCACAAGCTTGTGGCTTTATTCCCCTTCACATTAGATTAGAGACTGAACCCAAGTATTCCTAGCAAGCTTTTGCCAGAGGTTATTGCACCCAGTGAACACCCCACACACAAAACACTTGAGAGGTATTGGACATATCTCTCCCTTGGACTTATACACCACCACAATGCTGGAATCAACTCAGAACCCATCATATCAACTTCAGTCTCAACAGCTGATGGGAACTCTGACATAATCAACAGTATTACTCAGCCTGTAAGGATGAAGATCTATGACTATAAAGAAGAGCTACAGGCCTATATACTTGGGAACTCCAAGTTTGACCTTGTACTTGGGAAAACCTGGCTAGTTTGTTGTATCCCATCAACCAACTGGAGAACCCATGCTACTCATGCAGAAAGACAATGAGACCTATTAGCTATTACCTGCCAGACTGGATTTTAATTTGGTCAGCTCCAGTGTGTGTGAAACAAGTCAACTTAGCAAGACACAGTTCTGTAGAGCACTAAGAAAAGGCACCCAGATGTTTCATGGCAGTATTACAGGAGGATTCTTCTACTCCAGTACCCCAGAAGATCCAGACTCTTTTGAAGGAATATTCAGACATATTTCCAGAGGAGCTTGTAAGCCTATCACCAGTCAGAGACGTGGATCATGCCATTGAAACAGGAGATAGCCCTCCTGTGAGTAAGATGCCTTACAGAATGAGTCCGTTGGAGTTGGAAGAGATGAAGAGACAATTAGGTCAGTTGCTGGAGCAAGGATATATCAGACCCAGCAAGTCACCTTGGGGAGCACCAGTACATTTGTGAAGAAGAAGGATGGAATGCTTAGGATGTGCACTGACTACAGAGCCCTCAACTCAGTTACCGTTGTGGTGGTGTATAGGTCCAAGGGAGAGATACGTCCAATACTTCTCAAGTGTTTTGTGTGTGGGGTGTTCACTGGGTGCAATAACCTCTGGCAAAAGCTTGCTAGGAATACTTGGGTTCTGTCTTTAATCTAATGTGAAGGGGAATAAAGCCACAAGCTTGTGAAGGGAAAACTATTGAGCTACAATCCCCAACTTAGTTGGCGTCTTAACAAAAGTATGTGCTGGGTTCAGCATCCTTTGAGATGACAATGTAGTAAAGCTTCCAAAGTCAAAACAACTGTTAACTCCACAAGCAGGGACTTGATAAGAATGCAGCTGTGGTCAATAGTTACAAAGACAGAAAAGTATCTTTGCCTGTACAAGAACAAACTTGGGAAGGAATCAAATATAATAAAAGATACCTACTCTGAGTACTCCTCACAAGTAGTGCCTCCAAGGTCAGTTGGCTGTCAGCACAGTTTCCTGGGAGTGTCCTGTGGTCTGGGGTTGGAAGTTCAGGTAGCAGCAGGTAGCAGTGATCATACTAATCAACAAGTTGGTATATTGATAAAAGGGATGATGATTTATTGTAGAGGGATAGCCTCCCTTATATACTTTTCTTACTGGCTAAGTGATTACTAATCATGGTGTTCCAGAAGGTTCCAGATATCAATAGAAATCTTAATGACATCAAAATGACCTAAGAATGTTCTAAGTAGGTGCCAGAAGGTTCTAAGAGGCACAGCACATCCAACCAATCAGGAATCAGTTTTCTGAAACCTGTGTAACATGGGGATACCATATATGGTATGGAAATGGTAGGGATGGTGACACGGGTTTGATCATGTGTCATGGGTACTGGTGCTGGTACTGGCCTAATATAGAAGTACTTGTAGCTAGTAATCTACATAAAGTGAGGGGTAACTTATGCAATAAGGTAAGCAGGTGTGATAGTCAACCAGCTTATGGGATAGTACTGATTGGGTAAGACAAATGTGATAAAACTAAAATAAGTGTAGTAGAGATATAGGAGAGTAGAAAATAAGGGAATGAGCACACCTGTCAGTGGGTGTCACTGTCACCCCACTACACCATGAAGAATAAGTACCCCATACGTTGGGTTGATGAGCTCTTGGACCAACTCAATAGAGCTGCTACTTTTGGCAAGATTGACCTTATGTCAGGATACAACCAGATTAGGGTGAAGCCAGAAGCATCCCTAAGACAGTATTCAAGACCAGATATGGACATTACAAGTACTAAGTCATGAGTTTTGGCCTCACCAATGCCCCTGCAACATTCATGACCCTGATGCAGACTGTCTTCCAGGAGTACTTAGACAAGTTTGTCTTAATCTACCTAGATGATATATTAGTATACAGCAAGACAGAAGAGGATCACTTGGTGCACTTTGAAAACTTCTTGAAGAAGCAAAGAGAGAACAAGCTTTATGGCAAGTTACCCAAGTGTGAATTCTTCAAGGAACATGTTGAATATCTGGGACACAAAGTGACTAGCGCAGGAGTAACCTTGGACCCTAAGAAGGTTGAAGTTATAAAGAATCTGAAGCAGCCCAAGGCATATCAGAGCTCAGATCAATCCTAGGAATGGTTTCCTATTATTGGAGATTTGTCAAGTCCTTTGCAAGTATTGCAGCCCCATTAACTGATATCCTCAAGAAAGACAATACCTACAAGTGGGATATAGCTTGTGAAACTGCCTTCAATACACTCAAGAATGAACTTGCTAAGCTACCAAGCTTAAGAATACCTGACTTCAGAGAAGAGTTTACTCTGTGCACAGATGCTTCAGATTATGCAATTGGTGGAGTGTTGATCCAAGAACACAAGGGTGAGGACTACCCTGTTGCCTTTGAATCCAAGAAACTGAACTCAGCAGAGCAAAACTATCCAGTGCATGAGAAGGAGATGCTTGCTATAATACACTGATTGAAGACATGGAGATGCTATATTGAAGGAGTCAAATGCACTGTAAAGACTGATCACACCTCCCTCAAGTATATATTTACTCAGAAGGTACTCTCTAGAAGAATGACAAGATGGAGCGAATACATTCAGCAATTTGACCTGGAGATTGTCTACAGCCCTGGAAAAAACAACATGATTGCTGATGCCTTATCAAGATTAGAACAAGTTACACAACTCAACTTGGTGCATGAATCAGATTGGCCTAGACTATTACCAAAGTACTTGGGGCACCAAGCCATTCCTAATGAGGTGGATGAAGATATCAAGAAGATAATCCAGGATGAAGCCAGCAAATTTGTAGTACAGGATGGAACACTATACCAAATTGTTGATGGAAGCCACTTCCCCCATGATTTCATTAATAGGCTCCTATTTATCTCATTTTTTCTTTTGAAACCTCAGATAATTCTCATTACTTCCTTGTATGGACAGGTACATAAGACTAGTGATTCTGTTGTGCCTTTCCCAACCTTGTACTCAACTAGTAGCTTCATCAAGACCCACCATCCCAATAGCCTTATGCCTGCTTTTTTCCACTCCTTCCCATACATGTTTTGAGCAGTGGAGACTTCCTTGTACAGTGTGGTACTTTGGCTAGAGACTCCATTAGCTCTCCACAAAACCTGTATGCATTTACTCTCTCATTTCATTAAAAACCCTCTGGAGAGATCTGGTGTGTATTGTTGACCTACAAAGCTCTACCATGGCCATTTGGATAACTTAGCATCTTTTTAGTGGTGCTGCTTTGTTGGTGGGTAGAATCTCTAAACAACTGCCTGTAGTAGGCTTATTCTCATTCCCCACAAGTTCTCTAGCATCTTCAGACAATTGCTCAGTGCAGTATTTAATGGGTTATAG
This sequence comes from Basidiobolus meristosporus CBS 931.73, assembly GCA_002104905.1. NCBI lineage: Eukaryota > Fungi > Basidiobolomycota > Basidiobolomycetes > Basidiobolales > Basidiobolaceae > Basidiobolus > Basidiobolus meristosporus. The sequence continues at coordinate 100,795 of MCFE01000026.1, read as the reverse complement.
TCATTCAAACATTGAAGACTCAAAACTCACATGGCCTATAAGCTTGAAATAACTTGTAACATTCAAGCACATACAACTTTTGATCCAGCCAATCAAATTAGATTTCATTTTCACAGGTGCTGCAATTATATCCACTCAGACTAAACACAAATATCAGCTTTGCAGCAGGTGTATGTCACATACAATCACTTGCAGAGCTTGATCCTGCAGGGATTTCATATACATAATCCATCCAGCTATTTTTTCAGTCAAGAAACTCTCCTTCTAAGATTTTAAGTACAATATTCACCAAGTAAAGGTAGCTTTATTCATTGTATAAATATACACCTCTGCAACGGTGTAAAAGTTATTGTACATTAGACTTTAAGGCTGCCTCAAGTTTTATGTTACCCTGATTTTACAAGCACAACTTTAACTGTTGAGTATCTTGACCTTGGTCAGCACTACTGCTGTTTAGTGACTGCTTAGTACACAAGCCCCTCTCTAAGTTCTACAGACCAAACTACAGCTCTTCTGCAGACTTTGACCTTGTTTGGTTTGATAGAAAAGCCCCCTTTAGGTGACCCCATTATGTTATAGAAGCTCCTTCAGACACCCCTTTAGGTTTAAAGTTCACATTAGAAGCCTTCTACAGCAGGCCCCTTTGAGATCTCTTAGAGAAATTCTTAAGGTTAATGCAGAGTTGGGAATTTTCAAATAAGGAAGCTTGTTCCCAGTATAGATATTTAGTTTCAAATACAGAATTTGTCCATTGTAGGAAATAAGCCAATTTGTCAAGAAAGGTCTAATAATAGCTAGCAGAGCAGTTTACAGCACTTCTCAGCTGAAATTCATAAAGAACACTGAAAGTGAAAGTATTATCTTCTATCAAAATATTAAGACTCCCAAATTACATGAAATCCAGTATACACATATAGGAAGTTGTATATTCTCAGATTAGTGTCAAAGGACCAATGGAGCTATGTATCAAATCTATATAGAACTCAATACATCTTGGTGTTTCTATCTGGCTCTTTGGTGATTTGGGGCTTTCTTGCATCAGAGTATTGGCCACTATATAATGTGTCATTTCTTAGCTGGTTCACTGCTTACCTCTTTGATAAGCTCTTCTATATTTGTTGTTGTCTTATACTTCCCTCTATTGCTACTTCCTTGCTGATAGCACTCAGATTGGGTGAGTCCTTTGGCAAGCAGTTTCTTTTTTTGTGATATATCAATGAGGTAGCATGGTGACTATCTGCATTTACATTCTAGCCTTTTACCAGCTACTTGCTACTGCTATGCCACTTGTTGGAAACTGTCTGCCGTACCGGAGTCAGGCTCTTTATAACTTGACATTTCCATGTATAATGGATCCTGGTTTACTGTCTTGGATAGTGTCTGTACTTTGTAAGATATTTTCAAAGTAGTTTAATGCCAGCCCAGGACCGGTTTGCATGCTTGAATCCAGGATGGTGTGAATGAGATTGCTCTAGTACCAGATGTTCTCCTTTGGGGGGCTCATGGTCCAAACCCTTTTCCAATCCTTACACAATATCATATCTAATATCAAGAGTCTACTCAATACTAGTATTCTCTTTATCATTGCATTTAAAGGCATTTTGTGTATTCAATATCTTGTGATATTTGGGCTTGGGTATGTATACTATTCTCTCCCTCCATGATTTTATCTGTTGTTGCACTCCAGGCTTACTCCAGTACATCATTGTTGTGCAGCCAACTTCACATGGTATTCATCCACCAAAATATTGGGATAAGCAATAATATTTGACCCTGTCATAAAGCTCTTTTAGGTGCTTTTTTCCATCTATTATATTCTATTCTTCATAGTGCATAGGGAATGTTCTACCCATGATATTTGACTATGTTGCATCTTACTGGTTCCCTGTTTACCTTGGACTAATGCATTTAGCCAATTACACACTCTGTTAATATGCACCATCATTTGGCTATTGTATCCTACCAACTTAGTCTCAATTGAATTTGATGGTATAAAAGGGGTTGTTGATGGACATCAGCTATATATGAAGTGGCTCCAGCATCTTTGTTTGCTTATACATTAAAGCCTTCTTGCATCTATTCATATCTCCTCCCTTGTGGACCTCCCTATGTGCCTAGTAGATGTGGATTATTACCTGCACTTAGTACATCCTCTGCATAGCTTGCTCTAGTCCTAGGACTGCTTATATGACTTACTGCCAAGGCAAGCTTCTGAGTTACTGAACTTTGATTTATGCTGGCTATGGTGCTTGGCTCTGATGATTCTGGCTTTCAAGTTCTTTTTGGTATAGTATATATGCTAATGAGGCAAAATAATAGAGTATAGTGGGACTAGTAATTTGATGGGAGGTGCAACAAGCCTATATAAATTGTTTACTGTGGATTAAAGTCAACCAATCTTGGCTTTATAAGATACCAATGACTTGTACATGAGAGTATCTAGACCTGCAACAACTCAGCTAAAAACAATATATCAGCACCATTGTGCTGATCATGAAATAAATTACCCTCATGAACACAGCTGCTTTAACAAGTTAGCAAAGACAAATAGAGAAAAGACTTAAAAAAAGTTCCTGCCCTTGGAATAGTGATCCAATACAATAATAGAGATCTAGGATGGGCCTAGAGTGAAGTGGCTGACATCAAGGACCTGGGCATAGTGATGCCAGTTCAGATCTACCTTGGTCCTGGTGATAAGTTTTGGGATCTAAAACCTCTATCAAGGTGCCAAGAATTTTAATCATGTATATTGCTCAATGTAACAACATATGGAAGTCCAGGGCCTAGGCAATGTAGTGTAATTGAGATATAGAACCTTGGTCTAGGTGCTGAAGGTTGTAATACTGAATATTGCTCAATCTCATGAGAATTGAGTTCTAAGACTTGGGTCCAGGTGCTGAAAGTTGTAACTATGCATATTGCTCAATGTAATGAAGCTGGGAGTCCAGTGCCATGGCATTATGATGCAAGTTGAGACCTCAGACCTGAGTCCATGTGCTGAAAGTTGTGATTATGGATATTGCTCAATATTATGAAAGTTGGTATTCAGGACTTGCACCTGGTAGTATAAAATGATATCAAGGACCTTGACCAAGGTGCTGGAAGTTGTAATCTTGGATATTACTCAATGCAAGGTTAGCTGATCTCCAGGACCTATGCATAGTGATGAAGGGTGGCATCTAACAACTTGGTCCAGATGCAGAAAGTTAAAATCCTGGATATTGCTCAATTTCTTGAGCATACAAATCCAGGACCAGGGCATGTATTGTAGGTTTAAATCTAAGAAATGGGTCCAGTTGCTGAAAGTTGAAATCTTACATATTACTCAATGTAATGAGGGTTGGTAGCCAGGACCTGGGCTGAGGCAATAAGAGCTGAGATCTAAGACTTAAATACAGGTGATAAAAGCTGTGATGTTGTACCTGGGCTCAAGGTGTTGAAACTTGTATTGTTGGATATTACTCATTTTAATGAGATTTGATATTCAGGACCTGTGAATAGCAATACAAGCAAAGATATAGAACTTGGGTCCAAGTGTTAAAAGTTGAGGTCTAGGACCTGGGTCCAGGTGCTGCAAGCTGTAGATGAGGATACTGCCCAATGCTATGGGGGCTAATATCCAGAACCTGGGTCAAGGTGCTGAAAGTTGACATCTAGGGCCTAGATTCAGGTGATGAAAGTTAAGATATAAGCCCTGGGCTCAAGGTGCCGAAAGTTTAACTGACTTTGGCTTAATTTAATGGGAGTTAATATTGAGGAACTTGGCATAATAATGCTAGCTAAGATCTAGGACCTGAATTCAAGTGATGAAAGCTGGGTTCAACAACCTTGGTAAAGGTACAAAAAGATTATCTTGTATATTGCTCCATCCCATGATAGTTGATATCAAGGACCTGGACATAGATATCAATTACAATCAGCCTGGGTCCAAGTGATGAAAGTTGAGATGTAAGACCAGGGTCTGGGTGCTGAAAGTTTGGGATATTACTTGATACAATGAGGATTACCATCCAGGACCAGGTTAAAGGGTTGAAAGTAGATATCTGGTACCTGGGTATAGGTGATGATAGCTAATATCTTAAGCCTGGGCCCAGGTCATGAAACTTGACATGTGGGAACTGAGTTCAAGATGTTAAAAGTTGTAATGTTGGGTATTGCCCAATTCAGTCAGAGTTGATATCCAGAATCTAGACATGGCAGTGCAGGCTAAGATCTAGAACCTTAGTCCAACTTATGAAAGTGGGGATATAGGATGGGGGTCCAAGTGCAGAAAGTAAAGTTTTGGATATTTCTCCACAAAATGAGGGTTGTCTTCCAGGACCTTTGTCCAAGTGATGAGGGCAAAGATCTAGAACCTGGCTTAAGGTGATGAAAGTAGGGATGTAGGACCTGGGCTCAAGGTGCCTAAAGGTATAATGTTGGATATAGCTCAATTTAATTATATTTCATATCTAAAACCTGAGCATGGTAATGCAAGCTAAGAACCTGGACCTGGGTCCAAGCAATAAAAGGTCATATATAAAACCTATGTCCAATTTGTAAAATTTGAAATTTTGAATATTGCTTATTAAATAAGGGTTGATATCTGGGACCAGGACCAAGGTGCTGAAGGTGAATATCTAGGACCTGGTTATAGGTGATAATAGCCAACATTATGAACCTAGGTTGGGATGATAAAAGTAGAGATGTAGGATCTGAGTTCAAGGTGCCAGAAGGTGAAGTATTCAATATTGCTCAATTTAATCAGAGTTAATATCCAGAACCTAGGCATGCTAATGCAACCTAAGATCCAGGACCTGGGTCCAAGTGATGAAAGCTTAGGTCTAGGACCTGGGTCCAGGTGCTGAAAGTTAATATCTCAGATATAGCTCCACTAAATGACAATAGTCATCCAGGACCTTAGTGCAGAAGATAAGGGCAAAGGTCTAGGAGCCTGACTCATGTGATGAAGGCAAAGATTTAGAACCTGGGCATGATATTGCATGCTAATGTTCAAGAGCTGTGTCCAAGTGCTGAAAGTTTAGATCTAAGACTGGTGTCCAGGTGCTGAAAGTTGAAACTTTTGATATTGCTGAATGAAATAAGGGTTGATATCTGGGACCAGGGGCTAGGTGCTGTAGGTGGATATCTAGGACCTGGTTATTAATGATAATAGCTGAGATCTTGAACCTGTGTCCAGATGATGAAACAAAGATGTAGGACCTGGGCTCAAGGTGCTAAGTATTCTAATATTGGATATTGCTCAATTTAATCAGAGTTGGTATCCAAAGCCTAGGTCCAAGTGATGAGAGTTTAGAAAATGGACTGGGGTCCAGGTGCTGAAAGTTGAAATTTTGGATATGGCTCAAGGAAATGAGTGGTGTCACACAAGACCTGAGCTCAGATGATGAGGGCAGATATCTAGAACCTGGGTCCAGGTGTTAAAAGTTGAAATATTTGACATTACTTAATGAATGAGTATAGCCATCCAGGAGCTTGCCCTAGGTGAAAAGGGCTAGGATCTGAGACCTAGGCCCAGCTGATGAGATCAATGGTATAGTTCTTGTGTCCAGGTGATGAGGGTGAAGACCTAGAACCTGGTTCAAAGTGATTAAAGCTGGGATGTAAAGCCTGGGCTCAAGACACCAAAAGCTGTAATGTTGGATATTGTTCAATTTGATGAAATATGATACCCAAACCCTTAGCATTCTAATGCAAGCTAAGACCTAGGACCTGTGTCCATATAGTGGTTGTTAAGATGTAGAACCTGGGTCCAGGTGCGGAAAGATGAAATCTTGAATTATGCTCAATGATATCAGGGGTGATATTCAGGACCTGGGTACAAGTGTTGAAACATCAAATATAGAACCTGGGTCCAGGTCATGAAAGTATTAAATTGGATAATGCTCAATGAAATAAGGGTTGATATCTGGGACCATGTTCTAGGTGTTGAAGGTGGATATCTAGGACCTAGCAATAGGTGATAATAGTTAAGATCATCAACCTGGGTCCAGGTGATCAAAAATAAAATGTAGGATCTAGTTTGGAGGTGCTAAATGTTGTAATACTGGATATTTCTAGATTTAATCAGAGTTAAAGTTCAGGAACCAGGAATAATGATTCAAGCTAAGATCCAGGATCAGGATCCAATTGATGGAAGTTTAGCTCCAGGACCTGGGTCCAAATACTGAAAGTTGAGATCTAGGACTTGGGTACAAGTGCTGAAGTTTGAGGTCTAGGACCTGGTTCCAGGTGCTGAGAGTTGAACTTTTTGATATTGCTGAATGAAGTGAATATTGGTATCTAGGACCTTGGACTAGGTGATAAGGACAAAGTGCTAAAGCCTGGTTCAGAGTGATACTAGTTAAGATGTAGGACATGGTCTCCAAGTGCCTGAAGTTTTGATATTAGATATTGTTCAATATACTGAGTCCTGATATCTAGGACCTGTGTCCAAGGGCCTAAATTTAATATCAGGAATCTGGGTCCAGGTGCTGAAAATTGAGCTTTTGGAGATTGCCCAAGCAAATGAGGGTTGTTATCCAGGACATTGGACCAGGTGATGAGGGCAAGGAACCAAGGCCTAGCTCAAGGGGATGGGGGTTAAGATGAAAGGCTTGGGATTTAGGTCCCTGAAGTTTTGATGTGAGATATAGCTCAATTTAATGAGTCCTGATATCCAAGACCTGTGTCCAAAAGCTCAAATGTGAGATCTGGGACCTGGGTCCAGGTGCTGAATGTTGACAAATTTGACCTTGCTCCAGAAATTGAGGAGTATCATCCATAACCTAAGTGTAGGTGTTTAGCAAAGCAATTTCAAACCTGGGCTCAAGATGCTATAAGTTTTCATGTCAAATACTGCTCTATTGAGTGAGATTTGTTATCCAGGACCTAGGTCCATGTGATCAAAGTTGAGATCTAAGACCTGGGTCCAGGTGCTGAAAGTTGAACTTTTGGATATTACTGAATGAAATGAGGGTTGTCAACCAGGACCTTGGTTCAGTGACCAGGGCAAAGAACTAGCACCTGGTGCAAGAGGATAAAAGTTGAGCTGCAGGACTTGGGCTCTAGGTGCCAGAAGTTCTAATGTTAGATATTGCTCAATCTAATGAGTCTTGATATCCAGGACCTATGTTCAAGTGCACAATGTTAGGATTTAGTCCCTGGGTCCAGGTGACAAAAGTTGAACTTTTGGATATAGCTGAATGAAATGAGAATTGTAGTCCAGTACCTGAGACCTGGGGATGAGGACAATATCTAGGGCCTGGTTTAAGGGGTTAAAGTTAAGATGCTGCACTTGGGCTCCAGGTGCCTGAAGTTTTGATGTTAGATATTGCTCAATGTAATCAGCCCTGATATCCAGGACCTGTGTCCAGGTGCTCAAATTTTAGATCTGAGACCTGGGCTCAGGTACTGAAAGTTGAAAATTTAGATAATGCTCAAAGAAATGAGGGTTGTAATCTACAACCTTGGACCAGGTGATGAGGGCAAAGAACTAAGGCCTGGCTCAAGGGGATGAAAGTTAAGATGCAACATTTGGGCTCTAAGTCTCAAAGCTTTCATGTTAGATATTGCTCAATTTAATGAGTCCTGATATCCAAGACCTGTGTCCAAATGCTTAAATGTGAGATCTGGGACCTACATGCAGGTGCTGAATGTTGACAAATTTGACTATGCTCAAGAAATTGAGAAGTATCATGCATAACCTAGGTGTAGGTGATTAGGAAAGAGATTTCAAACCTGGGCTCACAATGCTGGATGTTAACATATCAGTGACTGCTATATTAAGTCAGATTTGCTATCCAGGACATAGGTACAGGTGCTGAAGGTTGAGATTCAGGACCTAGGCCAAGGTTCTGATGGTTGAGAACTAGGACCTGGGTCCAGGTTCTAAAGGTTGAACTGTGGATATAACTGCATAAAATGAGGGTTGTCATCCAGGACCTGAGACCAGGTGATGAGTGCACTAACTAATGCCTGGTTCCAGGGGTCAATGTTAAGATTCACCAGTGTCCAGATGCTGAAGGAGGAGATCTAGGACTTTAGTTGGTGCTGAAGGATAACATCTAGGACCTGGGTCCAGGTGCTGAAGGTTGAGATATAGGTCTGGGGTCCTGGTGTTGAAGGAAGTGATTTAAGACCTGTGTTCAGGTGCTGAAGGATAATATCCATGATGTGGGTCCAGGTGCGGAAGGATGAGATGCATGAAGTGGGTCCAGGTGCTGAAGCTTGAGATCTTGTTCAAGAAAATGAGGAGTTTCATCCACAACCTAGGTCAGGGAGATAAGGGAAGAGGCTTGGAACCTGAGCTCCAGATGCCAGAGGTTGTCATGCTACACATTGCTCTACTAAATGAGATTTGGCATCCATGATCTAAGTCCAAGCTATCTAAGTTGAGATGCAAGACCTGAGTCCAGGTGCTGAAGCTTGAGATCTTGTTCAAGAAAGTGAGGAGTTTCATCCACAACCTAGGTCAGGGAGATAAGGGAAGAGGCTTGAAACCTGGGCTCCAGATGCCAGAGGTTGTCATGCCACACATTGCTCTACTAAATGAGATTTGGCATCCATTATCCAAGTCCAAGCTATCAAAGTTGAGATCCAAGACCTGAGTCCAGGTGCTGAAGCTTGAGATCCAGGATGTAGGTCCAGGTGCTGAAGCTGAGATCTAGGACCTGGGCCCAGGTGCTGAAGAGTGAGATCTAGGACCACCTGGATCCATGTACTGAAGGATGAGATCTAAGACCTGGGTCCAGGTGCTGATGGTTGAAGTCTACAACCTGGGTCCAGGTGCTGAAGGATGAGATCTAGGACTTTAGTTGGTGCTGAAGGATAACATCTAGTACCTGGGTCCAGGTGCTGAAAGTTAAGATCTAGGACCTGGGTCCAGGTGCTGAACAATAAGAATAATGACCTGGGACCAGGTGCTGAAGGATGAGACCTAGTACTTGGGTCCAGGTGCTGAAGGATGAGACCTAGGACCTGGATTCAGGTGTAGAAAGTTGAAATCTTGGACCTGGGTCCAGGTGCTGAAAGTTGAGATCTAGGACCTGGGTCCAGGTTTTGAAAGTTGAGATCTAGGACCTGGGTCCAGGTGCTGAAGGTTAGTTCTAGGTCCTGGGTCCTGGAGTTGAAAGAATTGATCTAAGACCTGGGTTCAGGTGCTGAAGGATAAGAGGCTTAGAACCTGGGTTCCAGATGCCAGAGATTGTCATGTCACATATTGCTCTACCAATTGAGATTTGTCATCCAGGATCAAGGTCCAATTGATCAAAATGGAGATCTAGGTCCTGGGCCCAGGTGCTGAAGATTGAGATCTAGGACCTGGGACCATAACCTGGGTGCGGATGCTTAAAGATGAGATCTACAACCTTTGTCCAGGTGCTAAAATTTGAGATCTAGAACCTGGGTCCAGGTGCTGAAGGACAAGAGTTACAACCTGGATCCACATGCGGAAGGATGAGATCTAGGACTTGGGTCCAGGTGCTGAAAGTTGAGATCTACTTCCTGGGCCCAGTTGCTGAAAGCTGAGATCTAGGACCTGGGTGTAGATACTAAAGGACAAGAGCCATGACCTGGGTCCAGGTGCTGAAATTTGAGATCTAGGACCTGGGTCCAGGTACTGAAAGTTGAGATCTAAGACTTGTGTCCAGGAGCTGAAGGATGAGATCTAGGACCTGGGTCCTTGAGCTGAAGGAAGTGATCTAGAACTTGGGTCCAGGTGCTGAAGGTTGAGATCTACAACCAGGGCCCAGGTGCTGAAAGCTGAGATCTAGGGCCTGGGCGTAGGTGCTAAAGGACAAGAGCCATGACCTGGGTCCAGGTGCTGATGGAAAAGATCTAGGACCTGGGTCCAGGTGTTGAAAGTTGAGATCTAGGATCTGGGACCAGGTGCTGAAGGATGAGACCTAGGACCTGGGTCCAGGTGCTCAATGTTGAGATCTAGAACCTGTGTCCAGGTGCTGAAGGTAAAGATCTACAACCTGGATCCAGGTACTGAAGGTTGATATCTAGGTCCTGGGTCATGGTGTTGAAGGAAGTGGTCTAAGACCTGGGTCCAGGTGCTGAAGGGTAAGATCCATGATGTGGGTCCAGGTGCTGAAAGTTGAGATATAGGACCTGGATCCAGGTGTTGAAGGTTGAGATCTACAATGTGGGTCTTGGTAACCTGGACCTTTGTCCAAGTGCTGAAAATTGAGACCTAGGACCTGGGTCCTGGTGTTGAAGGTAGGGATCTAGGACCTGGGTCCAGGTGCTGAAGGTTGATATCAAGGACTTGGGTCCTGGTGCTCAAAGCTGAGATATAGGACCTGTGTCCAGGTGCTGAAAATTGAGACCTAGGACCTGGGTTCTGGTGTTGAACGTAGAGATCCAGGACCTGGGTCCAGGTGCTGAAGGATGAGATCCATAACATGGGTCCAGGTTCAGAAGGATGAGACCTAAGATGTAGGTCCAGGTGCTGTAAGTTGAGGTCCAGGACCTGGGTCCATGTCCTGAAGGCTGGGATTTAAGACCTAGAGCCAGGTGCTGATTGCATGTTAGATATTACTCTATTAATTTCAATATGTCTTTCAAGACCTGGGTCCAGGTGCTGATTTCATGTTAGATATTGCTCTGTTAATTGAGAAGTGTTAATCAGGACCAAGGTCCAGGTGAAAAAAGTTGCAAACTAGGACCTGGGTCCATGTGCTGAGGGCTGAGATTTAGGACCTGGAGCCAGGTGCTGATTGCATGTTTGCTATTGCTCTATTAATTCCAATAAGAAATCCAGGACCTGAGTACAGGTGCTGAAGGCTGAGATTTAGGGCCTAAAGCCAGGTGCTGACTGCATGTTAGATATTAATCTATTAATTCCAACATGACATCCAGGACCTGGGTCCAGGTGCTTAAAGCAGATATTTAGGACCTAGAGCCAGGTTCAGATTTCATGTTGGTTATTACTCTATTAATTCCAGTATGACATCCAGGACCTGGGTCTGGGTGCTGAAGGCTGAGATTTGGAACCTAGAGCTAGGTGCTGATTGCATGCTAGATATCACTCTATTAATTTCAATATGACATCCAGGACCTGGGTCCAGGTGCTTAAAGCTGAGCTTCAGGACCTCTAGCCAGGTGCTGTTTGCATGCTTGATATTACTCTATTAACTCCAATATGATATCCAGGACCTGGGTCCAGGTGCTGAAGACTGAGATTTAGGTCCTAGAAACAGGTACTGATTGTATGTTAGATATTACTCCATTAATTTCATTACAACATGCAGGAGCTGGGTCAAGGGGCTGAAGGATGAGATTTAGGAGCTAGAGCCAGGTGCTGATTGCATATTAGATATTACTCTACTAACTGAAAATTATTATTCAGAACCAAGGTCCAGGTGAATGAAACTAAAAACTAGGACCTGGGTCCAGGTGCTGAAGGCAAAAATTTAGGACACAGAGCCAGGTGCTGATTTCAAGTTAGATATTGCTCTACTAATTGAATAGTGTTATTCAGGACCTAGGTCCAGGTGCTGATTTCATGTTAGATATTTCTCTACAAATTAAGATGTGTTATAATGAATCTAGGTCCATGTGATCAAAGTTGAGGTTTAAATTTAGCTCTGTTGACTCCAAGGTTACATCCAGGACCTGTGTCTAGGTGCTGATTGCATGTTGGATATCACTCTATTAATCCTAATATGAAATCCAGGACCTGGGTCCAGGGGCTCAAAGCTGAGATTTAGGACCTGGGTCCTGGTGCTGAAGACTGAGATTTACAACCTAGAGCCAGGTGCTGACTGCTTGTTAGATATTGCTCTAATGATTACAATGTGACATCCAGGACCTGGGTCTAGGTACTGAAGGCTGAGAATTAGGACCTAAAGCCAGGTGCTCACTGCATGCTTGATATTACTCTATTAGTTCCAATATGACATCCAGGACCTGGGTCCAGGTGCTTAAAACTGAGATTTAGGACCTAGAGCCAGGTGCTGATTGCATGTTGAATATCAATCTATTAATTCTAAAATGACATCTAGAACCTGATTCCAGGTGCTGAAGACTGAGATTTAGGACCTGTTTGTTATTACTCTCTTGATATCCAGGACCTGTGTCCAAGTGCTCCAAGTTGAGATCTACAACCTATGTCCAGGTGCTGAAAGTTGATATATTGGACAATGCTCTAGGTTGAGATTTAGAACCTGGGTTCAGGTGTAGAAAGTTTAACTTTTGCATATTAGACTTGTTCTGTTGGATAGTGCCACATAGTGCCAGCCTGTTTATGGTGCCGGATTGATCTGGCACTCTACGGCACTATCTGGCACTATAATTTCTACCATGATGCCTGTGGTATGATACAGTTACTGGTAATTTTACTCAATCTTACTTATGTTGCTTGGAATAGTGCTTTCCTTGCTTTATTTACTCTTCATAATGCTCCAGACACACTTCTCTCAGTGGATGTCTTCTTGTATGAACATACTGTGAATTAATAAGTATCTTAACTATTTTACCTATTCTGCTGTTTTCTCCTATATATGACTTTCCTCTGTATTTACCTGCCAATATGCTGAATCTCTTCAGATATCCAAATGTGTGCTCTACCCTTACTCTGAAATGATTAAATATCTCATTGCAGAGCTTCTGCTTCCTGCTAAGCACACCATTCCTTGGCTTCCTATAAGCTGTAATACATCCTGATCTCTGACAATCCTCTCCTATATAGGCTAAGTCTGCCATACATTTCTCCCCTCTACTGAATTCAGGATGATTCTCTACCCAGAGTGCTTTGTCATGCCTACTTCCAGCAAATGGCCCACTAAACCAGATGATGTTACCCTCAATGTCAGACAGTGCTTGAAACTTCACACAGTGTGCCTTGTACTTGCCAGAATAAAAGTGCCTCTGCCCTCTAGAAGGTCTGTTAATCCTCACTGGGAAGGTATCCAAAATACTCCTGATATGGAACCTGTTGCTGAACACTCTGGGATATGGAAGCCTATTGGAGCTTCTGAACCTAGTATTCCAAGCTTGCTCTAAGTCATTCATACCCTCTGCAAGGTGGTTCTCCATTGCTGTCAGCTGGGAATGAAAGCTTCTAGGACTTTTGTTGCCATGGATGGTGGGATGAAACCTTGTAAGGCAATAGTTCTTGTAATAGCAGAGAAGCTTGACAAGGGATCTCCTTGAGTAGATTGGGGTGATGGTCCACAGTACTTGGAATAGATCTCCTCTAGTGTGTCAAAAGGAAATCCAGTGGTAGTGATGGGATTGATGAGAAAAGACCATTCAGATGAGTAAGTCATATTAAAATTGGTGGATGATTGCATGGAGGCGGTTTGAATTGATTTGGCATGATCTGCATTATTTATCTGATTTTTAATACATTATGGTTAAATCTCCATCAATTGCCATGTATCCCATCATTATGTCGCAAAATTCATCCGCAAACAATGCCTTAGTACTTTTATTGATGCTTTAATCATAGGTCTATAATCAAATAGGAAATCTGCGATTGATGTGATCTGATCTGTGTCAACGCGATCCGGGATGCATCATGCATAATAAATGGAAAATTCAACAATCACATTAGTTTTCATATATATTTCATATAAGACCAGGTTGATGCCAATATACTGCTGTATAAGTATCCAAATCCATTGCTATGGTCCCCATACCAAGCCTCAACTCATCTTTAGTACAACCCAGACAAAACCCATCCCCCAGCTCACAAGCACGGTCCGGAACAAAGAAGCCAATGTTGGATCTGTTTGAGTTCTTCCCAAATGATTTAAGTATGGCCCAAGTGTCTATGATGAGCCTTCATACAGATATTTGGGCACTACTGATTAATCTAGCAGAACTAGATACCTCAGAGAGTCAACAAAGATGGAAGAATTTGAGTAGAAAGCTGTGGCAAGAGTTCTACATCAAGATGCCAGCCAATGTATGTAAAAAGATATATAACAAGACAAGTATTGAAATCAAGAATGAGCTGAGAGTGAGGGGATTTGACAAAGAAGCCGTGCGGGAACAATTTTGCGCGCAATTTGCACAGTACGGGCTGGATGCGTCCATTTGTGCCTCAACTTTGGGAACCAAAGAGATTTTGAATGAGTTTTTGCCTCAAATGACTAATGTACTACGTGATATATTAGTAGAGCTAAGTGGCTTCCAAGAGCAATATACACAGGACTCATCCAGGCAACAGCTCCAAAGTATCAGACAGAGGGTAAGTGAATACATTGAGGAATCAGATGGTGAGCTTCAGGAGGAAGAATACAGAATGCAAGCAACATTGTCCAGATTGCGCCAGCATGCCTTGCTGGATTCCCTACCATCTCTTACAAGCACAGCGCGCCAGCGCATGTCAGTCCAGACCACACCAACACTCTTTACCAGAACACCCCGCGTTGAGTCAACGCGTGCGCTTCAGAGCAAAACTACAAGAACTTGCCAAACTGCTCATTTAGACACAAGTCCATTGGAGTGGACCAAGTCACGTCAACATGCGGCATCACATTGAACTCAGCCAAGGGCCATCTCAACGTGTCAAGGCGCGCCTGCGCGTGCCGTTTTGCCTGACCATCAGCAAGTTACTTCTGGTCAACTGACTGATGATGACTAACATGAAGTGCCTCAACCACCGGAGCCCTTGGCAAGTAAAAGAACGCGTCAGCACGTGGCACTACTGGCCAGTTCAGTCGGTTCAGTTAGAGCAATTCAGCGCGGCCAAGCTGCAGCATTGCACTCATCAACTAGGAGGCAAAATACTGACTACAAATACACAAGTAGCCAAGATGCTAGTCAGCCAGGAAGTAGTATAGGTGTGCAAAGTGAGTCACTACCAAATGCTTCAGTAGTAATCCCTGTGAGAAAAAAACCCAGGAGAAGATGATGTGATTGCTTTGAATTGCTCACATTTGTAATGATCCCGACAACCCTTTTCTTTTGCAATCCAAATTGAGCCATTGCAAATCAGTGATCATCAAATTTTTGATATAAGTAATATCAAGGTCATCTCACATTTGAGACAGAACCCCTATAAATAAACACCCTGCATATATATACGTCATCTGTAATACCAGTACAGCTATTGGATCTGTTTTGCACCTACACAATTGCTTGTGTGCTAGCTATGACACCTTGTCCAATCACTAGGATCAGGGATTTACTTGCTCAATGGGCAAAATGGGATATTTGATGGTAAATCTGGTAGCTTTTTCAGTAGTCAATGAGCCAATTGGGGGCTGCCAGCTTCAGGATACTTTTGGACCAATTAACTACTGAGATACCATCCAATTGGGGGGAGGGTAACCAAAATGGTAAGTATCAGTGTAGTTTATAGAGTGATACACTTTTATTTCCATTTACATTAAAGAACCATATCCAAATACCGGATTTTACCTGCCATTATAGTGGTATCTGATTGCGCACATGATGCAAACATTACAAGTTGGCGTGATCATCTGTGCCAACCTCATCGTGTCAGATTGTGCCATAGTGTGCAAGATTGTCCCGCATAGTGCGAAATTGTCCAAGAACAATCCTGCCTTCTGGTAGATATAATATTGCGCCCAATTGTTCTTTACAACCGCGGATTGCGCCGCACGCCCTGGCATGGTATGATGGAACAAGTCTATTACTCTACAAAATAAGGATTGTCATCCAGGAACTTGGTCCAGGTGATGAGGGCAAAGAACTAGGGCCTGGTTCAAAGGGATGAAAGCTAAGATGCTGCTCTTGGGCTCAAGGCACCTAAAGTTGATAAGTTGAATACTGCTCAATGTAATGAGATCTGATATCCAAGGCCGGGACATGGTAATGTAAGCTAAAATAACAGACCTGAGCCCCAGTTGAAGAAAGGTGGGATGTTGGATCTGAATCCAGGTGCTGAAAGCGGAAACTTTGAATATTGCTCATTGAAATGAGTGTTGTCATTCAGGACCTTGGTCACAGTGATAGTAGTGAAGATCAAGGACCTGGGTCCAAGTGATCAGTGCAAAGATCCAGAACCTGGTCCAAGGTGGTGAAAGTTGGGATATAGGCCCAGGTCTTAAGCTAGAAAGCTTGTAATATGAGATATTGTTCTATATGATCAGATTTGATGTTTAGGATGTGGATATGATAGTGCAAGCTAAGTCAAAATCTTGGATATTGCTCAAGAATATGAGGTGCGTTATCCAGGACTTGGGTCCTGGTGATCAGTGCAAAGATTTAGAACCAGATCAAGGGTTTTAAAGCTGGGATGTAGGGCCTGGGCTCAAGCCACAAAAAGTTGTAGTGTTGGATATTACCTCATTTAGTAAAATTTAATATCCAGGATCTGAGAAATATAATGCTAGCTAAGATCTAGAACCTGAGTCAATGTACTAACAATATAGATCCAGGAAATTGGGGCAGATGCAGCAGGGTGAGATCTAGGACCTGGGTCCAGGTATGAAAGTGAAGAACTAGGACCAGGTTCTGGGTGCTGAAAAGTGGGATCTAAGACCTGTGTCCAGATGCTGAAAGTTGAGAATTTGCATATTGCTTGTTGATATTAGAGTTGATAGCTAGGACCAGGGTCAAGTTGCTGAATGTTGATATCAAGGAACTGCATATAAGTGATAGTAGCTAAGATCTTGAACCTAGGTCCAGGAGATGAAACCTGAGATATAGAACCTGGGCTCAAGGTGCTAAAAGCTGAGTTATTGTATATGACTCAAGTTGATGAAAGTCAATACTAGGTCCTAGGAATAGTAATCTATATTAAGGTTATGGACCTGGGTCCAAGTCCTGAAAATTGGAATTTAGGATTTTGCTCAAGGAAATGTGGGATATCATCCTGGACTTGGGTCAATGTGATTAGGGTCATGATCCAGAACCTAGATTTAGGTTATTTAAGCTGAAATATGGGACCTGGGCTCAAGGTGCCAATATGTGAAGTTAAAATTGTTCAATTTAGTCAGAATTGACATCCAGTACTGGGGCATGGTAATGCAAGCTAAGATCAAAGACCTGGGCCACAATTGATGAAAGCTGTGATGCTGGACCTGAGTCCAGGTGCTGAAAGTTGAAATTTTGGACATTGCTTAAGGGAATGAGGAGTGCCATACAGGACTTAGGCCTAGGAAATCAGATCATAGATCTAAAACCTGGATCAAGATTATCAATGCTGAGATGTAGCTCCTGGGCTCAAGGTGCCTGACATTTTAATGTTAGGTATTACTCAATTCAAAGAGATTTAATACCCAGTATCTGGGCTTGATAATACAAGCTAAGATTGAGCACCTGGGTCCAAGTGCTGAAAGTTGAAATCCTGTATATTGCTCAAGGAAACAAGGGGTGTAACACAGGACTTCTAGGTTATTGGCAGCTATAATAAGATCATCCACATATAGAGCTAATAGAGCTGGGTTTGCTCTATCTGGCTTATAGTATATACTATAGTCAGCATTACTCCTTTTGAAACTCAAAGATTCCAAATAAGAATCTATCTTGCAATTCCAGGCTCTTGGTGATTGTTTGAGACCATATAGTGACTTTTTAAGCTTGCAGACCAAATGGGGGTTATCTTGGTCAACAAACCCACCAGGCTGGTCCATATACACATCCTCATTAGGTTCTCTATTCAAAAATGCAGTTTTTACATCCATTTGATGAATAAAAAGCTTATATTTGGCTGCAATAGCCAGTATTAATCTGATGGAATTAAACTTGGCTACCAGTGCAACGGTCTCAGTATAGTCAAGTCCTTTTGTTTGAGAGTATCCTTTGGCTACAAGTCTTGCTTTGTACCTTTCAATTGTACCATCAGCCTTGTATTTTGTCTTGAGGACCCATCTGCATCCAATTGATATTTGGTTGATTGGTAATCTGACTAAGTCCCAAGTTTGATTTTCCATCAGGGCCTGATATTCCTCAGTCATTGCAGATCTCCAAAACTTTGTCTGAGGGCTATTAGGGCCTCTTTTACGGTCTGGGGCTCATCAATATGGACTGAATAGGCATAGGCTAAGTTTGTACCCTCATTGATATAGTAATTTGGGCTATTTCTTGTCCAATTGGATCTCCAGGCATTTAATACTGGAATGATCACTTTTGGGATATTCCTAGGCACTGATTCTGGCTGAACCATGGTTTTAGAGTCCTCTGGAGTGAAAAAATTTTCATTGTTTTGCTCTGATTCAATCCTGACAATTGGTGGACTTGAGATCAAATTTTTGTAATCATCTGATGTCATTTTTTGTGAAAATTTTGAATTTTCATCAAACAACACATCCCTGGACTTGATCAGCTTCTTTGCTTTGGTATTGTAGAGTCTGTATGCCTTACTCTCATTGCAGTAGCCCAAAAAAATGCATTTTACACTTTTTGGCTCAAATTTTGACTGGTTTCCGGCCAGTTTTTTGGCATATGCTGTACACCCAAATATTCTTAGATGTTCTGCACTTGGTCTGTATCCATACCATGCTTCAAATGGAGTAGAATCACCAAGTATTCTGTTATAACTCCTATTTTTAAGGTAAACAGCAGTGGCAACTGATTCCACCCAAAATCATAGGATAATTTTTGATCATGGATCATAGATCTTGCCATATCAATGATTGATCTGTTAGCTTGTTCTGCTACTCTGTTTTGCTGTGGGGAGTATGGTACAGTAGTCTCTTGCTTTATCCCATGAACTTTGCAGAAGTGGATGAAGAGTTTTGAGGTATATTCTCCACCATTGTCAGAGCATATTTTCTTGATTTTTTCACCAGTTTCTCTCTCCACCATGGCTTTAAACTCCCTGAACTTAGACAGAGCTTCTTCCTTTCTCTCCATGAAGCAGACCCATGTATATCTTGTATAATCATCAATAAAAGTGATTAAATACTTCATCCCACCTAAGGATATATTTTGCATAGGTCACACAGATCTGAGTGAGTTAGATCTAATTTTTTCTTAGTTTTGATTAACCCAAAGCTCTTGAACGGTTGTCTCACTTGTTTCCCATATATGCACGCTTCACAGTGCTCCAAATTAGCTGGGGGATCAATTTTTACTCCAGAAATTAGCTGATCTTTGATCATTTTGCGCAAATAATCAAAATTGATGTGCCCAAATCTCCTGTGCCAAAGCATTGGGGTTTCTTCATTTAAGTTACTTATATTGGCTTCCAAATATGATGGAATATAAGTCAACTTGTATAGATTCTGATCTCTGATGCCCAAAGCAATATGGGCACCATTTTGATCAGTGATCCTGCATCCAGAATTGTCAAAACTGAAACTGAGTCCTTCTGCTGTGGCCTTGCTTACAGAGAGTAGGTTCTTGGCTATTTCTGGTACATAGAGTACTTCTTTAAAGGTCAGTGTATGGCTTCCTTCACTGCTTCTAAGGTTTACTTGGATAGTTCCTTCTCCCACTGCATCGAGTGTTCTATCATCACCCATGAAAACCTTCTTAATTGGAATTTCTTGATATTGGGTAAAAAGTTCTTTTTGGTGTGTAAAGTGTTGAGATGCTCCAGAGTCAATATACCACATCTGAGAATCCTTGTTTGTGGTCATATTTAGTGCAGATATGAATAGTCTATCTTCAGTTGTTGCAGCATTTCTATATTCAGGCTTCTTTTGCTGATTATCTTTCTTTTTGAGACACCAGTCTGATGTGTGTCCTTTCCTTTTGCAGTAGTTACAAAACAGGTTGCTGTTGCCTTTGTAGGGTCTTGGGTACCTCCTTTGTTTGTTATGATTGCTTATTAAAGCATTTTCTTCTTCCTTCTTATTGGCGCTTGATTTTCTTAATTCTTCATCCAGGAGCCTTCCATATATGTAATTTAAGGTCAAATCTTCAGTTCTGGACTCTAGGACTGATACAAGGCCCTGAAACTTGTCTGTCAGGCTATTCAGGATGGTAACTATCTCATCCTCATTGGTAGTTGGTACACCCACAGATTCCATCTCATCTACCAGCAGGGTAATTCTCTTAATTAGATTTTTCATTTCTTCTCCTGGCAGCATCTTTGTAGTAAAGAATTTTTGTCTCAGATACATTTTTGTAGCAGCTGAACATGACTGGTAGGTGTCTTCTAATGCCTTCCAGGCATTCTTTGTTGTTTTTGCTCTTGAGCATTGAATTAGCAATTTGTCTTTAACATCAAGGCAAATGCAGTTAAAGGCACTTTGTTCTTTCTTCTGGTACTTTAAGGCTTCCTCTCCCATGTTTTTAGGAGGGCATTCTTCTCCCATGACAATATCCCAAAGGCCTCTTTCTTGTAGCAGCATCTTCATCTTCACCTTCCACACTTGGTGGTTAGATCCATCCAACTTTTCAGCAGAGGAGAAAATTCCAGTAATAGCAGTAGTAGACATTGCAGAGAGTGACAGCTTGGGGCTCATAACCTGTTGTAAGAGTCTTGGAGATATTGGAAGTGACTGGGAGGACAAGTAGATTATGTGGTTTTCACTTAATGATTTATTGAATGTAAAAGTAGTATTTATACTTTTACCTGGTCTTGGCATTACAAACACATAGAATAGGCTAAGGAAGGTCCCAAGAACATTTGTGCAAAGTTTGGGACTGTTTGGACAACTTTGAGAATTTTCATGTTCTGGGTACCTGGTATTTTGTTGAAAATATTCTAAGTAAATCCTGACAAGGAATTTGGTCAGTATTCTCTAGGATTTGAAGGTAATGATCTAAGTGACTAAGTTAGGTGAATATTTAGGTGGAAATACAAATTTTTACAACAAAATGCTCACCTAGCTTAGTCACTTAGATTGTAACTGACAAATCATACAGAATTCTGCCCAAATTCCTTGGTAATACTTACTGTTCAGTCTTCAAGTTGTGGGTACCTGATGTTTTGGTGTAAACATTATAAGTGGTCCAAGCAGCCCCAGGCTTTGTACATTTACTCTCAGGACCTTTCTAAGCAGAGTCTTCATGCTCTTTTGCCAAGTGCACATATAAGTATTAACACCACCTTTACATCCAATGTGTTACAGGGCAAAAACAATATAATCTACTTCAAATCACTGCCAATATCTCCAAAACTCTCACATCATTTGTATGGTACCCCTATTGCATTAAAACCTCTCAATTATTGGATCTCAACTCTGTGTTGGCCTTTTGATATGATAATCCAAATTTTTTCTATAGGTCACCTTCCATTACACTAAAGGTGTAGTCTATTGAAGCTCAACAAAACAGTACACAACAGCTCTTTGATCCTTGAAGCTCCCATACCACTATATTTCTGTTGCAATATTCTGGGGAGTATTGGAAGTGATGTGGAGAATCAGAGGATTTACATGTTATTCACTTGTAGATTTATTGCTCAAAAGTATAGTATTTATACTTTTGATAAAGTAGAGCAAACAAACATGTGGAGCTTGTTAAGGAAGGTCCCAACAATATGTGTGCAAAGTCTGGGGGCTTTTGGACAACTTTGAGAAAGATCATAATCTGGGTACCTGATAATTTGGTGAAGTAAATCCCAACAAGAAATTTGGTCAGGACAGAATGCTAATCAAAGAATAAGATCTATGTAACTAAGTTAGCATGAATATTTTGGTCACAACTTAATTATTACAACAATTTCATGATAAACCAGGATATGCTCAGCTAGGTAGTAATCCAACTTTAACATTAGTTGTCACTTCTAATTTATCCAGAGTGCTGGTAGTATTCAGGACATGCTTGAGATTTATAATAACAGTATCAGTCACACTTTACTTGATAGCAAAGAACCTTGACAAATTGCTCTGATTCTCACATGAGTAGCTAATTAGATTAAATAGTTAGTATTTCATGTACTAAACATCATCCATTTATGATTAGTACATCAATGATCTTTTTACTTGAGAAACAAACAATCTGCAGATGTAGCGAAAATCCAGCTTTTCCAATCTAATTCGCAGTTTTCAAGGGTTAAGCGAGATTTAGGGTTAGGGGAGCAGATTATGTTGACTAATAAAACTGTTAAAATACAAGGAACTCATCACATCTTTACAATGACCGAGGTATTGAGTTTAGGAAAGGAATTTAGTAAGGGACAAAGCCTCTTTCGCAGCCTAGAGACTTCTGAATTGTCCACTGTAGATCCTGCGTTTCAGGTAACCCAACTCTAGCCACATCACCTGCAATATCCAGTGGACAGAATAAGCTTACACTGCTGAATTTTAGAGACAAGTTTCGGAATGTTCAGAACTATTCACCAACTGCCTTCAACGAGTGCGAAAGGCTGCTATATTCAGCCCCAACGAAACACTAGAAGACATGAAAACTACTGATCTCAAGTGAGTGCTACGATCACACTTCTTGGAAGAATCCGGCCTCTATGCTCACGTTGCTGTAGGTATTTCCTAGTAGAGTACTACCTCGGAGAACTTTCTCTGAAAACTACAGGCTCTGATAGACTGGCTTTAGTAGAAAAGGCAGAGGTATTCCGGAACGAATATACCTATTATGATTCTCGCCCTGATTTTACCAAATTGCTCTCAATTATTAGAATCACTTCGAGATTTTCTTGGAATCCTGCGAAATGTATGAGTTGCTATCTAAAGAGGTGAGTATGAGCAACACGCGTAGTATGGTGCCAAAGCAGAACTGACTCGTCAGCAAACAGGATAAGAAGTACTATGAAGAACTGGCTAGCCAGGTTAAAAAAGAACCTAGCAAAAAGAGGGAGGAAAAGATCGCACGCTACAAGCGTGAACAAGCCACAAAACTCAAGCTCGACGTATGGATTTTTGGAGTAGCCTTTGCGCTGCCAGTATGTGCTAATCTTCAGCGGGTCATTAGGAGCTCGAAAGCCTGTTATCTTTGGATGAGGATGAGGATCTGGCAGAGACGACCGATATGGAAGACACGCTTCGAGAAGCACTAGTAACACTAATAGATTTGAGCATCCAAAAGGCATTGGAGCAATTTGTCTCCATCAGACAGGAAAAAGAGATGTTACATCAAATGAAGAAGTTAAACCTTGGCGAGAAATCGCAACGGAACACAGATGAGGATTCTGAGCTGCGACTTGATCAGACTTCACAGCGTCAGGGTCCACTGTTATCGAAAGAAGGACAGGTGGGCAATTTATCAATATATGTGTGTGTCGTCTTCATCACCTAAACCACCCTGAAGCCTTTGAGACCGTTTATCATTACGAATCAGAGAAAGGCCCTGCAGGAGCAAGTCTTCCGTCCTGGATGGAGGCTTCCCACCATGACCATTGACCAGTATCTTCAGCAAGAGATGGACCGAGGAAACTTTATCTCCGGTGGAGGGTAAGCAGCATTTCACTACATCATCTCGATGGCCTATTAAGACGTGATATCCAGAAAAACCCCCGAGAAACAGGAGATCGATGACAATGATGAAAGTGCCATCGACGCGGAGACGTACAAAGCCCGTGAGTGGGATGACTTCAAGGACGCCAACCCTAGGGGCTGGGGTAACCAAGGTGTCAATCGAGGCTGATTCATCTGGTTCGCAACAATGTGTACTTTTAGCGCTTAGGCGGGTAGAGTTAGCTTGTTAATAAATTCCTAGCATTCACAACAATTCCGCCATAAACTATGATGGCAATTTTTACAATATATACATATATCTAGACACCTTCAAAATTATCGAAATTCACTGTGATAGCAACAGGTGGTGGTCGTTGGTTGGCGGAGATATTCCATAGAGCATTGATCATGGACTTCATATACATGAAATGGAAATCTTCGTTTGTAACCTTATAACGCAAGCTGAGTGACTTGCTTAATCTTACTTGTTCCTTACCACTCTGTACAAAGTATAGCCTACTTCACTCTTTGCTCAAGTCACGACAAGTACTCAATAAGAAATGAAGTATGGGCAAGGACGATCATTTCCTCGATGGCTCCTCGTAGCTCTGTCAATATTCTTTTCTTTGCTTCATATCGTTTGCTCTAAAAGCGTATCTGAAAAGCGGAGAATAGAACTTAGGTATTGATATTTCCCGTGAACCGTGCTCTAGCCTTTACTCATATTTCTCCAACCCATTGGTATAAGGGATAAAGCTAAAGTATGTTACGATCTACTATTGAAATGGGGAGCAGAGGATGAACTAGACAAGCAATCTTTGTAAGAAGCTACTTAGCCACTTTGCTCTAGGAAATGTTCTATCACGGCTACAATAATTATATGACCCACGGATTTCCAATGGACGAGGTTTGCGAACGTTTGTCAATTAGCGTGCTCAAGGGCTGCTTAGAAATTTACTTTTAGAGTAGCTGAATCCATTGAATTGCAGTGGGCGCGGTCGAGATAAAGCGAACCCGTAAGTACCATCTTATTTTGAATACTCGGACCTTATGGTTAACCAGGAATCACTGCAATAGCGATAATATCAATGTCAACGATGTTCTGGGGGATTATTCTCTTACATTGATAGATAGCCTAGATACATTGGCGGTAGATATGACGAAGTCTTGTTATAACAGTTGTGAAAGCCCAAGCTGATCTGAAAATATAATAGCTCCTAGGAGATCAAAAGGGGTTTGAGAAGGCGGTCGATCTAGTTATTAAATCTGTGGACTTTGACTTGGACAGTAAAATACAATTGTTCGAAGTCAACATCAGAGTGCTTGGTGGATTGGTAAGTGAAGAATTTTGACACGGTATCGTTAAGGATTGTACTTAGTTCTCTACGTGAAATTAGCTATCTGCGCATCTACTGGCTACCGATGAGAAGCTTGGATATAAAATAGAGGGCTACAAAGGAGAGCTGCTAGACCTGGCGTATGATCTTGGAATACGATTGCTTCCCGCCTTCCAGTTTTCTCGAACCAGGATACCATACCCCAGAGTACACTACATCGCTTTCACTTCATTTAAACAGTGTTCTAACTATATTCCCCTTTAGGTAAACCTTCGTTATGGATTCCCAAAGGGCGAGACTTCGGAAACCTGTACTGCAGGTGCTGGCTCTCTAATGCTTGAATTTGGAGTATTGAGTAAACTCACGAATGACTCACGATTCGATGTAAACCAGTTTTAGTACCAGTCTCGATGGCATATTAACCAATTGCGGGAATGTCTGAACTCTTGGAATTTTAGGAAATAGCAAGAACTGCGATCCATGGTCTGTGGAACAGACGATCCAAAATCAATCTTTTAGGAAATGTGATAGATGTAGAGAGTGGGAAGGTACCAAATCCGACTGCGACTCAAATGTGGTCAGAATTAACGAGAATTGCGCATTTAGTGGATCCATCCAACAGCTAGTACAGGAGCAGGCGTAGATTCTTTTTTCGAATACATGATCAAGTCCTATGTTCTGTTTGGAGATACTGAATTTATGCACATTTATCAACAAGCGTATAAAGCAATAATGGAGCAAGTGTTGGATAAGTCGGGATACTTCTATCTCAATGTTAATATGTACAATGGTGAACTAGCAGCGACCTGGATAGATAGCCTATCGGCCTATTTTGCTGGAGTTCAGGTAAGTATGTATGTCTTTAACTAACTCGGTCTTGGCTAATAGAATTCCTGCTAGGTTCTGGCAGGAGATCTTGAAAATGCAATTAAATCTCATTTGGTTTTCTACAATATATGGCGTAAATACCATGCCATACCGGAACGCTTTGATCTCAATTCAAAGAAACCTGTGGTGATGCATTATCCTCTGCGACCAGAGTTTGTGGAGTCGACTTATTTTCTGTACCAGGTAAACTATCCACTTGATCCCAGATAGCGGTTTTCTAACTCACTGCTCAGGCCACAAAAGATCCGTTTTACTTGGAGGTTGGCGAAATGGTTTTAACCGATCTTGAGAAGTATACGCGAGTCAAGTGTGGGTTTGCGTCAGTTAAAAACGTGATATCGATGACGCTTGAGGACCGCATGGAAAGCTTCATGCTAAGCGAAACCTTGAAATACTTATTCCTGTTGTTCGACACTGGTAATTTTGATTTAAACGGCGCATGTAGTTCCTCACTAAGTTTATTTAAACAACAGATCACCCAGTTAACTCGCTGGACTCAAACTTTGTCTTTACCACGGGTACAATTGTACACATTGAAATACCTGCTCTTCACATGCTAACATTTGAAAATCAGAGGGTCACATCTTGCTGCTTCCAACAAGCTTCGTTAATGCCCCATTGAGCCACAAGAAGTCCAAGTACTCGTTCTACACGTGTCCCAACCCAATGAAGCTTCCTCTAATTTCATCAACACACTTCCGACCAGACGCAGAGTTTGTGCGGTCCATAATTGGATACATTCCCAACGAACTCCCCACGGTAGAAGAGATGGGATGGTGTTTGGATCCTCGACTCACCAGCGAAAGGAGGAAGGTCAAAATTGGTCTGGATATGGAGTCTCGCCGTGAACCAAGAATCCGGAAATTGTGGAAATGGCTATTCAACTGACAAAATGAGCGTAACATTGTTTTCCCTAATTTTGGAATGATGCATTAAAATCTGATGGTCTGACTTACCCTGAGCGGTCCATATTATCACTTGGGCGAATAACGGATGTAGAATCAACACCCACCCACCCAATAGCGTTGACGATGCCAGTGGGGTGTGAATGCCAGCACGCAAGGCAGAAAGATAAAAGAGGAACATTTCTCCAGAAGTAAAGGAGGGCTATTTTCAATGCAAAGACTAGCGTTATTGTTTAATTAATCAACACATCATCAAATACGACGACTATGCAGCTGGGTAGTACAAATTTCCCTTGGTGAGATGCGTTTCGGCGGTTGAGATTCCACTTGTTTGGACATGGCATCCATTGTATCCACCACTTTCCGTACATCACATATGTTTTTGATGTTTTGACAGAATGCAGCAGGGATCTCGGTTCACTGTATAAACCACATATGGCTGCAATCCAGAAATCAGCGAATACGGGACGCCATTGAGCAATACTATAAATACCCCCTTTCTTCCAGTTGCCCAATTTGTCGACTCATTCAACCTTTTTTTGAACATAGAGCAATCCCACTACACTCAACCCACATCATTCATATAGATTTAGACTAGATTACCGACTCCCTACATTAATCACCACCAATATGGATTTACATACTCTCCACGCCACTCCTTCCATGAATCTTATTCCCCTAGAAGCAGGATTACTTCATAATTCCAAGTTAACCGAAAGTAGCAAATCCCCACTGAATATCCTGAATCTCGTGACCTCGCTGATCCAGTCGCTCCCCACAACCGAGCTCTTGGACAATGCGCTGGTGTGTATTTTGAACCAATGCCGCGGGTTGTGGGCCAGAGACCAGGAGTACAATGGCTATATGAGGTTGGAGAAAGAGAAGCGAAAAACCTTGGTATTGGATATGGATGAGACCCTCATTCACAGCAAGCTGCAGGAGGACCCTGACTCACCAGCACCACTCAGAATCAATGTCCCATTTGAAGATGCCGATTGTATTTACTATGTTTACGATCGGCCACACGTCTTCGATTTCCTGGCAACGGTAAGATACCGATGGGCTGGACGCTCACCCACCCAGACAACTAACCCTTGGACGTACTGTAGGTTGCCCAATGGTACGATCTAGTCATTTTTACTGCCTCCATCTCGGACTACGCTGACCCGGTCATTGACTGGCTGGAGAACTCCGTGAGAGCTCGATACCCCACCATTGAGCCGGTGATCAAAAGCCGCTTTTATCGCCAGGTAAGCACAGACCCAACCTTTCCCAACAGACACGGTTGATTGACACCTCAACAGCACTGCACCTACTACAATGGCATCTACACCAAAGACCTAACCCAGATCGAGTACGATCTTCGGGACGTGGCCTTGTTGGACAACTCGGAATTCTCCTTTCTAATCAACCCGGAAAACGCCATCCCCATCCGAAGCTGGACCCACGACGACGACCAGGACCCCGCGTTGCTGGATCTGCTGGCGTTCCTCAACGCCCTGAGCCATGTCGAGGACGTGCGAAGTGTGCTGGGGCTTCGACTGAACCACCCTCTCAGCGCCACCACGTGGAAGGAGACATAGACCAACGCGACACCACATAGTCCTACAGAACCCATCACCCTGGCTGATTAAGACGTATTTATTTTAATTAAACGTAACTAAACCACCATCGCAACAACAAGCGTACATGTGTATTGTTCATTTATTTTAATGATGCGGGTTCATCAGTTTAGATATCAGTGAGGATAGCTGGCTCTTTGAATTCCTTGGCGATCTTGGCACCGGAGTCCTCGGTGGCGTCACCGTGGAGCTCCATCAACTTGCCAACGTCGAACTTGGGGGCCTTGAGGATCTTGACCTTGTGGAGGTAGACGTTTTGAAGGGGATAGATTCCTTGGCAAGCCTTCTCGATTTCACGGCCAATGACCTCGGGGATGAACTTCTGGACCAATGACTTCAAGTCGCAGGTGCTGGCCTCGCGGGTCATGATCTCGAACATCTTCTTGCGGATCTGGCGGATTTGAGCGGATTGGGCATAGGTGGTCTTCTTGAGTTGGTTGGGTCTACGGCGGGTGAAGCCGATAGAGAAGAGGCGAAGAAGGTAGCCATCGGTGGTCTTGACATCGACGTGAGCCTCGATGAGGGATTGCCACTTCTTGACAAGGGATCTCAACTTGTCGGAGGTGAAGGTCATGCCGTGGAAGTTGGTGAGGCAGTTCTTTCCTTGGACCTCATCCACTCTAAGACGGATCTTACGGAAAGATTGGTCCTCGTCCTTGTTCAAATCAGCAAGGGAAACCTCGAGGACACGGCCCTTCAAGTAGTCGGTGGCATTCTTCAAACCCTGGGTACGGTTGACAAGAGTCTTGCCAACGTTACGGACCTCGAAAAGGGAAGGAGCCTTGATGTCGTACCAGTCCTTACGGGTGAAGGGATCGACGCTGGTGGGGAAGAACTGTTAGAGAACAAATGGATGGATGGATCCAACGATGCGGCTCACTTACATCTTCTTCTTCAAACCCTTCTTTCCTTTAGAGAGGCGCCTAGATAAAGCAAGGGAGCGGTGAGAACGTGGCTCGGGCCAGGGAGACTACCGGACTACAACACTAACTTGTTCTTTCCAACAGCCATCTTGAACTAGTCTGCACAGGTCTACGGCAAACGCAAAAGGAGTGGAAATGAACCAAGAAGAAACCTATTAAAGGATCCCGAGAAAATTTTCCCAATAAAAATTTTGAGATTCTCGGGTTGATGAAAAATTTTGTTCCTTTTTTCGAATCAAGATTGCTTAGAAGGTGATTTATTTTATGCATATGCATACGCATACGCATGTAGGAAAGAGACTGCTGGGTCTATGTACACATCCAGGGCGGGAAGAGATGGCTGCTACGCGTCATGGTCCGACATCGTCACGTTGGATTCGCTCTCTACCCTAGAGTCCATCGTTTCGAGCTCAGTGGCCTCTTCCGTAGCCGAAACCGCACCACTCGTGATCCCTTCGGAGGAATGTGTGGGTATGGCTGGGATCGGGCTCTCGAGCGTCTCCTTGGTATCTGCAGAGGGTTGATACACGGTTCCGTTGTACGTACACATCTCGCGCTCGTATCGCACCTTGTCTTTCGCTGATATATCGTAGTATTTCTACAGACACACGAGGTAAGTTAGCCGATGCTCAACCATGTCTGCTGGCAACATATGGATACCTTCTTTTCCTCCATGGTCATCACCTTCCAACGCTGCCCAAGCATCTTGGTCAGCTCGCTGAGGGATGCATCTTGGTGTATCTCCTTGAGCTTGGATCTCTCCAATTGGCAGAATATGAAGAAGGCATTTGATGGGCGTTTCGGGGCGTTTGGGTCTTTCTCCACCTTTTTCGGTGCCGGCTTGTCGACGTGTTCTATCTCAGACTACGAATAGGATGGGGATGGGGTTAGTCGGACGCGCAACAGCTAGCGATTGTATACAGCCGACCAACCTCGCCGGTTTCTGCGTCGGATTCGTGATCACTTTCCCCTTTGACGTGCTCCAATCTATCGAATAGAAGACTGAATAGAGAAGAAGACTCCAGGTCAATCGGGTTCTCAAGTTTCACCAAGAAGTAAACAGCCTTACTTTCGCTCGATCTTTGTCCGACGCACGTTCTTCTTGACTCTACATATCTTGATCACCAGTTCCTCGTTGAACTAGCCGCAGATGAACATGAAGATAGACAAGTAACCGGCGTCAACATGCATGTTTTTTTTGGGGGGGGTGGGCTGATGTCTCTAAAGAATGCTTATACCTTCTCGATTTCACGGACCTTTCTTTTTAATTCTTGGTACTTCTTTCTATATTTCGCTTCTGGAGCTGATGGTCAGAGGGGGGGGGCATCAAGGTAAACCAACGAATAAGCACATACCATCCAGTGATTCCTCAACCCTGGAAGCTTGGGAGTGTTTGGACTATGGACGGGCATGAAGCAAGCATTAGGAAGGGATCTTTGAAAAGAGGGGGCGTGTGCATTGCGAAGATACCTTGGACGCCATGGGATGGGGCAGACTCGTTTGGTTGAACAGGGGGACAGGGGGGATGCAGTCAACGCGTAGAGAACCTTTGGCTGATGGATGGGATACTATTCGTAAGAAAAAGTGTGTTGTATGTATCCACCCACTCGCACCTACTCTTGAACATTTGATCTAACATTCATCCTCAATCCTCAATCCTCAATCCGTACCAGTAACCAAATGTTTGTGGTCCGTTGACACATGGTCATAAATTCACCCACCATAAGGATCAAAAGCATGTGTCCATCATCATCATCATCCATCCTAGCACCCAATGGCGATGATGGTTCAAACTGATTGGCAATTTGTGCCTGGATCGCGAAGGGTGGAGTGGACATGGACACATCTTGGCCAACTCGCTTAGAAAAATTCCAGTGGGGTTTATTGAGGGATTCATACTTGTTCTACTGATGATATACAACTGAAGGTATGGGGTCTGGTGTTGATGTGGCTGGATCAAGCATTCTTTTTGTCGCTCTGACTGGTGGGGGACATGGTTGCGTCGGCCACAATCCTATCCACCATGGATTCGGAGTCCTTGAGCAGCCTCTCAAGGTCATACTTCATCAGCGCCTTGTTATACGCCTCCTTGTATTCGGGATCTTTCTGGATGGCCTCCATGGTTAGTTCCTCGTTCTTGTAATAGTCGGTGAAGATCTTCCTTAAATGCGAATCTCTCAACACGGCGGTTCGCTGTAACTTCAGGGCTTGGGTTTGGTTGAACATGGTCTCCTCCTTCTCTAGAATACGCTCGAGCAGAACTCTAGGGGTGGTGTCCTCGGTCTGATCAATTATGTATACCGCCACCAAGAAGACGGCAAACATCCCTCTACGAACAATTTCCATCGTCTCGTACAGATGCTCTATCTTGTAGGAAAGAAATTCGTTTCTATCATGCTCCCCGCTGAGGAATATCATGGTCTCCAACACACCAAGGCCAAGTAGGAAAATGGTTCCATACGTCCTCCAGTGCTCCTTTCGCTTGAAGAGAGTGGCCACTCCCAAGATGGCTGCCACGAAGGCGTAGCTTCCCAAAAGCTCCGGCAGAATAAAGAGGAAGTAGTCGTATGTATCCTGGCACCATACGCAGTTCCAAAAGGCGAACTCGCCAAACTCGTTGTAGATCTGGCGGTTCTCGGTGGAGTACAACAACTCCACCAGGCCAGACATACGATTGAACGAACTGGGGTCTGAGGCAAGGATGAATCGGGTCTTATAATCGGTCAGTTTGAAGTTGGGGTTGAGGTTGAATGTGGGATCTTGAGCCGCTCGATTGACGGCATACTCTCGAAACCGATTGCGTAGCTGATAGTTGGGTACTGTGGTGGAGATGTCAAGGGTCCGGAAGATGTTGCTGCTGGTGGAATAGGCGTAGTAGCTGAGGAACAGCTGATACGCAGCAATGATAAGCACAAAGTAATATACTAAGGACTCGGCTCTTGTTAAGGGGCGCTTGGGTGTTGCTGGACCCTCCTTTGAGCGAAAGAGGGCTAGAACTTTTCCAAGAAGCCAGGGAAAAGTGAGGAAAAATACAAACTGGATGACAGACCAGCTAAGCATGTGGATTTATCAGGAAGAGCTAATTATAAGTTTGCTAAGGGCATAGAGATTCAATTCCTGCGACACAAGCTTCGCTAGAAGTTGAACAATCTTCTTCCTATGCTACAACCACCGATTACCCTCAACTATATTGACCAGTGGTGTCGATCCAACGCCCTGACCAATAAATGATGCGACCCACCTTGTTAGAGATCTCTGCACATCGTATGCACGCATGGGAGAAATATTCCGCCCGTAAGGCAGGGAATCAAACAGAACCCATAAGCATACACGGAAGCAAATCTCATATAAAGGTTGGGAACTTTCCCCGCTGGAAACCAAAGATTGTAATTATAATTAATTAGATAAATCATATGACATCATTGAACGGGTCGATCCCTGGAATACCTCGTTTAACAACCATCGGAGAACTTCGCCCAATGCTGAAAGGATTTGATCTGGAATGTATAGTTCTGGAAGTAGGTAGGTTGATTCCGAACATTTGTCAGCCATGTTTTCAACATTAATCGCATCCGTACCATAGCCACACAGCCGCAAGTTACCCGAGACAAACATGTCATCTACTCGTTCCTAGTTGCTGATCGAACCGGTAGCATCGTATTGTCAATATGGGGGGACATGGGTAGGATGATCAAAAGCGGAGACATCCTAAGATTGCAGGGAGGGTAAGGCGCATTCAGGATGGCGAATTTTCTTAGTACCGATGTGATGCTGAACCGGGTTTTACGATTCTAGCGAAGCCAAAGTATACAAGGGTTCTTTGCAACTGGCGCTTACCAAGTTTGGAAAACTTAAGC
The DNA here is from genome assembly GCA_002104905.1 of Basidiobolus meristosporus CBS 931.73. NCBI lineage: Eukaryota > Fungi > Basidiobolomycota > Basidiobolomycetes > Basidiobolales > Basidiobolaceae > Basidiobolus > Basidiobolus meristosporus. The sequence continues at coordinate 68,056 of MCFE01000026.1, read as the reverse complement.
GTATCGGAGAGTAAGCACTCATATAGGCTTCCAACAACTACGCTTGCTAATGTGGCTTTCTGTAGAGACGTGATGCTGTTTTCCGAACAGCCGAATATGAGCTTGTATGATTGGGGTCTTGAGGCAAGCAACAAGCCAGGGCCCCCAATGATGGCCAAAAGAGCGCCAGTTAGATACCATGATCAATAAGCATCACTGTCCATTTCCCCATAATTTTGTTGTATATTTCACTTGATTGTCCGTCCCTGTACACTACTTTAGATATCTTCCTTTTAACGCATGTACAAAGCTCAGACGAGTAACAATTAAACCTACCATAATTTCCACACCATCCAATGAGCATTGATCAACCTAGACCACCAATCGCAACAATTGGCTATCCCAAAGCTCGATCATTTTGATAACCACCAGGACCGCACCTCACGCTGAAGCAATTTCCTGCTTATTTCGGCGAACACAACCACCAAGGATGCCAACTTACAACGTAGCCTCAGCGGTTTACTCGAAAATCATATTTCATGCCGCGAGATATCCACACCAGCTAGTCAACGGAGTGATCCTCGGAAAGAAGTCGGGTTCCGGGTATACTCTTGTTGATGTGGTGCCGCTGTTTCATCAGTGGACCAATCTTGAGCCCATGCTTGAGGTCGCTCTAAGACAGGTACCTTTAGTAAAACCTTGCGTCCTCCTGGATCTCTTGTTCCGCACACAGCCTTGATTGACCAATTTTGAAAGATTGAAATTTACTCTGAGCAGAACGGAACCGCAATCCTTGGCTATTATCAAGCCAATTCCGGTCAGGACAAGGAGCTAGGACCTGTTGGTAATAAGATTGCCAACAAGATTGTAGAATTTGAGAAGGATGCCGTAGTTCTTATGGTGAGTGTTGATACGGCTTCAAGATCCTGCGCCCTCGACAACACATACCGTTGTTGTGGCCCTAGGCTATATCAAGAAACTCTTTCCTTTATCCAACACGGGCTAATATTTGCATTTCCAGGTGGATAACACCAAGCTATCTATTGCCACTCCCCAAGTTGCTCTCTCTGTAAGTACACTCGCGAAAACGGTTGCTTCAAGCGGGATTATAGCATATGCTACGTGATAGCGGCACACCACTCAAACGCAACGTTCTAACCAAATCATTTGCCCATCTGCACAGTCTTACACTTACCAAGAGAAGCAATGGCGCCATGTCAAATCTGGACTTGATGGCGGCGATGGACCGATATCCTTCAAACTAGAAGCCCCAGAGATCGTACAGAAAACCGCACAACTTATCGGACAAAGGTCGCACCTGTTGATTAGCGATTTCGACGAGCATCTGGAGGATGTCAGCAAGGACTGGTTAGGCAATGGCGAGGTGAACAACGTGATCAAGGCTTAGTCAATCCTTGGGACGTGGGGTATTCAAGGTAAACGCCCAACAACCCATCTGATCCACTCGCCAACAAGTTCTAACCCTTCCACTCATCTCGTATGTGCAGAGGCGAGCATTAATAAAATATCGAGAATCCATATTCACCATTCAATTCAGTTGCCGGCCATTTCCACCATGGAATTTTTTTGACCATTCGATAGAAAAAAAAGAATTCAACCGTGGAATGAATCATTCGATTTCCATTGACCATTTGTGCAGAAGTGAGTTCAGTCGTTCTCTACATAGAACACGCCCCACGGTACATATTTTCGAGTGGATAGACGAACGGTTGACACGACACTAGCCGAACCACGAGACTTTAGTGATAGCAGTTTTTGATAATTTAGTAGACTCCTTCAATAGTATAATGTCAAAGGTAATTGCCCCTCAAAGTGCAGCTAAACACCTTTCTTCTTTCTCACCCACCCATTCTCGGGGTTTCACTCAGTCTTACAAACCACATAAAGCGGGGAAAAACCTTAATTGGAAGATTGGCGTGTTGGAAGCACAGGTAGGTCGTCGGGCCCCTTCCCAACCACGTTCGATAGCAAGGGTTAAGTGGTTTCGGACGTTTTCAATAGGCGGGGTTAGATCCTAGCATCGAGATTGCCAAAGCCGCGGCGAGAAGTAAAGGTGAGGTCGATAGAGAGGCGGCCGAAAAAGAGCTCAACCGACTAAAGGCAGAGAAAATCTCCCGGAAAACTGTAAGCATGTTTTCGGAGTTGACTAAGCACGACTGAGTCTGGTTGTTCTTACCATGGCTGTTCTTGTCACCACATCTAGTTCCATCTGAAAAAGGAGATACGGAAGAGCTTGAAGCGAGCCAAAACATTTGAGACGCAAAAGATCGTGAAGCGTATCAAATCGGCTAGAAATGGACTAACGTAAGTTGGTTTTATGGATTGTGTTGGACTCGGAATGCCCCGAACTCATCCTCGTTGAATCCAGCAAGGGAGATGCCAAAGAGGATGCCGCTACCCTGGAGGCCACCATTAAGCGACTGGAGCGTGAGCTGGAGATGACCAAGGTAGTGTTTTCCACTATGAACCGCAATATACGACCGGTTTAGTGATCATTCCAACTTTTTTTCGAGCCAGTCCATCCAAACGGACCAACTGTGCGATCTTGCCTTCTACAAGGCCATCAAGAAAAACAACACCTTACGAAACCACGAGGCCTTCACATCCTTAGCCGAGCCAAAAGGAACCTGCGTGGAGAACGAGGAGCCCGAAGCAGCCAAATTAAGATCCAATGTAGAGTCACGAATCTTCGGCTCCAAGCCATTAAAGGATATACAGGCGATTTGCGTTGGAGATTTGTTGAACATCATCGCGCCTGAAGAAAACACTGAACGTGTTCTACCCAAACCCAAGGGGACTAAAGGAAACGCCACAAGGAATACCAATACCCTAGCTGTTCCGCCATCATCAGCTGATAAAGCAAGAGGATAGCTCTGTAGAATCAGAGAACGAGGAGAGTGAGATTGATGCCGATTCGGAAATCGAAGCTGAGCTACAGAGGCTTGAACAAGAGTACAAGCGGGGAGCCTCTGAAATGGAGTCAGACGAAGAAGAAGAGGGCGACGACAACGGCGAGGAGGAAGAGGTGGTGACGCTTCCAAAGGCGAAGACCAGCAAAGGGAAAACCCCCAAAACACAAACACAGAAGGACCGTAAGAAAGTCAAAAAGCAGGTACGGGCGAATCCATCCAGTTGACGTGGTTTGAAAAGATCTCCACTCACCCTTCCACACTAGAAAACCGATCCAGATGCGGTGCCCAATACATCCGTCTTCATGGATTCTCTGGGTGGTTACCAGAGCAGCGATCCCGAAGACTATGAAGACGAGGCGTTCGACAAAATCTACGGAAAGGTCAAGAAAAATCGACCAGGGCAGAGAGCCCGAAAGATGTAAGTTCCCAAGAATCAACCAGTCGAGTGCGACATTAACCAAGGATTGTCCAGGATGTGGGAGAGGATCCATGGGAATAACGCCAATCACATCAAGGCTCAACTTGCTGCCGAGAAGCAGGCGGCCCAAGAGGCCAAGTGGCGTGATCAACAAACATACGGGGATGCCGACAGAAAGCCGAAGAGAGGAGCAGCCGAGAAGCTTCATCCTTCCTGGGAAGCCAAACGGCATCAGAAGAACGCCGCAGCCAGACCGTTCCAGGGCACCAAAATCACATTCGACGAGGACGCTGGTGGTAACAGCAACAGCAACAGCAACAGCAACAATCAAGGTGCTGCCCCCAAATCTGCAACCTTGCATCCTTCCTGGGAAGCCAAGCGACGCCAAAAGGAGGCTCAGGCTGCACTTGCCACGGTCAAAAACACCAAAATTGTATTCGATTCGGATTGAACGTTCAACGAGGAATAAATTCATAGATTTATTGATTTTTCCATGTAGCGTAGGGAACATGATGATGATGGTGATGATGGTGATTTAAACTAGCCCATAATCCACTAAATACCGAATCCCTTGTAAGTGGGCTGAGACCCACCGGGACCACAGCGTAAACCAGCCGAATCCCATGAAAACCCCCACCGACAGCCCGACGAGCACTTGCTCCCAGGTGTGGTGTTTAAAGTTCACCCTGGACCATAAGATGAGCAACAAAAAGCCGTTCGCCAGGAGAAGTATCCCCGTCCTAGCCACGGTCGGCGTTTGCCTCGCCAGGTAGAGGTTGAAGTAGCTCGTGAAAAAGGCGGTGTTTTGCGAATGGCTAGAGGGCATCCCGTAGCCGGATCTCACGTTGGGGGAGGCGGGTCGTGGCTGTCGAATGATCCGTTTCAACGCCTTGGCTACAGAAGGCAACTCGTTTCAGAAACCTCCCTTCCACTTTCGGAAACATATGCATATCAAGGTGTACCAGTGAGTGCGCAACATAGGCCGCCAGCCCCGGCGTACACGGTTTGGATGAACGGTAGGCATAGAAGCGATATGGTGGCAACGAATACGGCGATGAATATCGTCTAGAACCTTGGGGGTTAATATGTCTCGAGGGGCCGGGGGGAGGTGGCAGTTTACCTTGTCGAGGGTGGTTCGGGTGAGCTTTTCTAAAGGGCCCATCTATTATTCTACTTGAGGGATTGAAGTGATACAAGGTGACGATAGACTTTTTTTATAACCACCTGGATGAAATTTTCCAATCAGGCCAAGTCATCCCCATCGACTCGAGACGAGGCGAGATTTATTGAATTCCTTCCTAATCACCACTAGTCTATGATTACACAAAATTCTAATCTACCACCGAGCGCTAGATGGAGTTGCGTCGGCCATTCTTCCGCGACTGCTTCTCGGTGCCGGATTTGGGTTTGAGCCAGTGGTCAAGCAGCCCCTGTTCTTGCCATTTGCGCAGTGTTTCTTTACCGTGCTCGTAGCCGATCTGATAGATCTCCTCGAAACGATTGAACTCCAGCACTCCGAATTGCTGGACCGGAACCTTGGAGTACATGCACCCTTCGATGTTCTTGGCCTCCTCTAGCGTCCGCACACAGGACACATAAGCCAGTCTCGACTGGATCTCGGTTAGGGTTGGGATGCGTTGTCGACTGAACGGGTTGAGCTGGTGCAATAGGACACGCCATCCAGAGAGCGAGTCACCGTAGGTGGCTGGGGAGTTGTCATCCTCGGCTGCTACGTCGAAAGCAAAGATTTTCTCCGCGCCCATTGATTTCATGTAGCTGACCTAATCAGCGGGGTAAGTCTGTGAAGGTGAGTTGAAGGATATCTCAAGAATGCTTACCGGTAGGTTGTCCATGTATCCACCGTCTACCAGCATGTTTCCATTGTCGCACAATGGTGGGAGAAATCCGGAGAGTGACATGGACGCTCTCACATAACGCCAGAGATAGCCCATCCGATGGGTTTCTATTCGAGAAAGAGTGATGTTGGTGGTCACACAGAAATATGGAAGCCACAGGTCCTCAATTTGGGTGTCCGAAAAGCATTTCCAAATCCCACGGTTAAATTCGTGACCTGTAGGAGCCAGCGCATTAGTAGACATCACAAAGGAGAGCCAAGCCACAAATCCAGGTACCTGTAAACCACGCGGCTGCAGGATAGGTGAAGTCTAGTGCAAGCCTCCAGTAGCTAGACATGCGGCCAGAAAACATTTTAGCGCGTCCATAGATGGATACGGTGTCGGGGTCGCGGGCATACAGTCCACCGATGAACGCGCCAATGCTAGTGCCGCCAACCATATCTACCGGTATACCAGCCTCCTCTAGAGCACGGATCAAGCCTATATGGGCAATTCCTTTGGCACCGCCTCCTCCAAGGACCAGACCAACAGATTTGCCGCACAGTCGACGGGCCAACCTGGCATGCAGAAATGTCATTAGAACCTAGCTTAGGATTTGGCTTGCAGTGGGGCCTACCTAGCGAAGTCGCTGCGACTCCCGCCATAAGTATACGAAGGCTTGTTGATGATCTTGGAGTAATATTTCTGGAACTGGTCTTGAAGCTGGTCTTTAAGATCAACCAGCTTGTTCTTGCGTTTATCCTGGTTTAAGGTTGGCGTCCTCCGTAACTTCATCTGAACATGATGATAAGCGTGAATCCAAGCACGTTGCTGCAGAACAAAGATTCAGATTAATTGGTATGGAAAGGGTTGGAGGTGACGCAACAAACCTTCAGCCACTGCCGTGTCGTGCCTTGAGGGCAGTTGTGGTCCTGGTGAAGAAGGATAAGTTCTTTTCTTGCGGTTGTCTTCATGTTGATCAGCAGCCTTTCGAACTCCCCTACCGCCGGGCTCCCATCGCCAAGCCCGATCAAGAGAATGCAATCCGCTTGCCGAATGCATCTTTGAGTCCAAGGCGAGTTGACCCCACTATCAGCAACGTACAACACGATGCCAACATTCTCTTCCTGATCGGCTAGCCAGCTAGCCATTTTCAGCTTGCCCAACCGACTGAAGGCATGCTTGCCGAGAATCGACAGCACGTTCGCATGGTTGAGCAGTATGTTGGTTACTCCGACGTCATTCATCGCATCTCTTAGTCGGATGCTGAACTCTGCGATTGGCACATCGCTCGATACCGGCAACAGACAAACGGTTTTTAGATTCATGTTGTTTTGGCCCAGGTCCACACCGTCCGGGCGTACGGGGTTGACGGATTTGTGGATGGAGGCAGCTTGCGCTTCGTAGGTGCGATTGGCAATCATCCTGGATATACGGAATGTCACCTGTGGATGGGTCATTGCCAAGGAGTGTAGCAGCGTCTTGGGCATCCGAGCGAGCTCGGAGTCCCGAATGGCGTAGAGTGTTTGCTTGCGGGCCAGGTCGGTCATCACCTCCAGCTCTCCAATCGAGTCGCCTTGACCATACTCACCGATGATCGTGAAGGTCCTGTCATTCCGTTGACTGATAGAGCGTAAACGACCATTCAACACGATGTCGATAAACTCACTGGGATCCCCCTCCTTATAGATCACTTTGCCTGCGCTAGCTTGGTACCATTCGAGGGCAAAATCGATGTGTAAAACTAATCAAGAGAATGCGGGTGAATAGACTGAATGGTGCGGGAGTTACATCATGGAACTTACTGAGAGGCGAAAGGTGGGTGATGAGGCGTTTGGCGAGGGTGAGCAGCACCGCCGGGTGTCTCTCGACAATCCGGTCCAGGGCATGCCTGGACAGATATCCTACCAATGAGTCACTGCTAGCCTTGATGGTCACCACCGAAGGGTATCCACTCAGCCCGCTCAGGTAGCCTGCTAAGCCACCGGGCTTGATAAGATACAGACTTCTCATGGACGGCCTGGCATCCATACTCTCTGCGGTTCTGGCTCTCTTAGGCTTTCCGCCGCTCTTCGCGTGGGATTCGTTGATAGGTTTGGATTGGATGGAGACATCGAGAACACCGTCGATTACGAAGTAAAGCCCCTCCGTGCGCTCTCCCTCCTTCACTAGCACCGAGTCTTCAGCGAAGTGCAGAAGCTCCACTTCATTGTCCAGCTCGCTGATCCCCGAATGCAAGGACGAGTTCGTGAAATTGGTGTTCGCCGTGTTCACCGAGTCGGTCTCAACATCATCGTTGAACCCAACGGAATCAGGCTCCTCGAATGGCGAGTTGAGGAAATCAAATTGATCGCTGTACCGATGTTGTGGTTTGGCGACCGGCGTCGATTGCACCAACCCGATGCTTTTCGAAATGCATTCAAACACTGCGTCTTTGATGTCGTTGATGTCAACATCTCCATATTCCTGGCGGATCGCGTCATGCCCGAAATAGTCGTCGAGAGGAAGCAAAGGGCGTCGACTGGGGGAATGGATGCCATAATCGCTCATGGTGCTCCATCTTTGGTTCTCTTTCCTGATTGCCTTGGGCGATCGAAGCTTCGACGGGGATTTCCGCGGAGTTAATGGCGGGCTCTCCTTGGAGACAAGTTTAGCACGCAGCTTCTCCAGGGAAGCTGGCTTACAGAACCCAGGGGGTAGGCCGTAATTGGACAGGTCGTTGACTTTTTTTTCGATTTGGAGGATTTCTTTGGTCATTCCCAGATACTTGGTCAGCGTCAGGAACGTCATCCTTTGGAAGCGTGTGAGAATGACCTGGATCATATGAACACCAGCATTGGGGAATTTCTCCATCACTCGATGGAACGCCTCAATGGGAATGACCGCGAGGGTGGTATCAACACTGGCGCGTGCGAATATATTGGACCCTGGAAGCATGGGCTCGAATGAGTCTCGTCTCTCAAAGATCGATGAAGCGAAGTAGTCGGGATACGATGCCACCGAGGGAGTAGAGCTCTCCACTAGACTGGGTGAACTTTCGCTACTAGTTGTTCTTGAGAAGTCTCCACGGAAGGAAGTGACTAGACTTGGAGTATGCGCCATGAATGGGTGTGACTGAGACTGTTCTGTGGTTGGAATTGCCGGGCTGAACTCACTATTGTCCTCCATGTTCGACACGAAGCTCTTTCGACGAAAGCTCTTGGGCCTCTCTTCCTCGTGCCTCAGGGGAACATCCTCCGACAGCATAGCAAGTAGCGTGAACAAACTTGACAGCGAGCCACCTTGCTTGACTTCGTGAAGAAGTTCGAATTGCTTTTCGCTTCTTCCGGCACCTCGAACAAACACTTTTGCCGAGCCCTCGACGACAATGATAAACGAGCGCTCTTTCTCGGGGCTAAGCGAGAGCACTTCCCCGGCGAGCAGCTTTCTCGTCTGCAAATGTCTAGCTAACTCGTCTAGGACAGGCCGCTCGAGGTAACCAAACACTTTGATCGAAGCCAAGAACACCTTCAAAAAGTCCCCGGGGAAAATCTTCAGTGGGGGCTCCTCGTCATCCGAGGTGGTGTCCGGGTGAAGATCGAAGGAGACCGGGTTCCTGACTTCAGGTGGTGGGCTGGGGAGCCTGGAATATTTGGTCAACAGACGATACCGAATAAAGAGGTATGAACATACGATCAAGACACAAAGGATCAGTACTAGGGAGTAGAAATCAAGACTAACTGTCAATGTGTAAGAGAGTAGAGTGTACAAAGTAGAGGGTATCGATATCGTGAAGAACGACAAGACTCGGTAGAGAAGAGCCGGAATAAATGTGAAAATAGTATACGAGTTGGTATCCGCCTCTACCTCCTCCACTGCATCAAGAGGGTTCATATTTATTAAGATGTGATAGGCCGGTAGCCTGTAAAGCGAAGTTTATAACGACTCGACCGAATTTGCTGGGTTTTAAATAAGGCTTGTCATGGTGCGGGAGTATCACGTGAAATCAATGCTTCAAATCACTCCTGGAAATGGATATTCTGGCCACGAACCTCGGTAGCCAAACAAAAGTCTCAGCTGTCACATGAACACTCAATGCTACCGTAATGGTGGTTACACACACCAGAGTAACAAACTAAACCTTATCTACCAGGATTGGTGAGCTAGGACAAACCAAGTGGAAATTTAATTGAGCGTAGAATTGATGCGCACGCGCTGGGCGGCTTGTGGAACAAGCTACACAACCGCAAAGGGTATAAGATACAACTGAATGATGATTAAAATTTAACAGGGACGGTCCAATCACAATCGCCACCGAGCGACTTAATATACAGCGGTGGCTCCGTTCGGAACCACAGAGACAGCGTCCTGATTGTGTCCCGCTAGCTTCAGCATTTTGAGCTGCAACTGCTGACTACGCTGGTGCAAAGTATGGAACACAGATTGCTGTACCTGGTACTGGTAAGTGGGTTTTTTCTTCAGCGACGTCCATTTCCTGTCTCCCTGAGTAGCCGCTCCAAGGTCGACAATCTTCGGGGAAGCGGTGATGATTTGGATCTCCTTCAGCAATGATTTGGTTTCCAACGCAACTGATTTGAGCCCGCCGGCCGCACGAGAAGCTGAGCCATCCCGGCCAAACACTCGTCCCCTAAAGTTGCGCTCCAGCTGGATGCCCTCCAAGGCTTTTTGAGCCTTCAGTTGCGAATTTTCGGTGCGCAAATAGCGAAGTGCAGCTCTGAGGGACTCTATCTGCTGCTGTTGCTTTTGAGGCATTTCTATTATGTCTTCACTGCTGGATTGTCCAGAATTTGGCTCAGCGGTCGATTCCGGTTTGACGGGACTACCGCCCAGCTTCATCTTTTCTACCAACTGGTCGTATTTCTTCTCCGCGGCGTCCAGTTCCACTTCAAGGCTTTCGATGGCCTCCTCGTAGTCCTCTTCGATCTTCTTCACTTTGGTAAGCTCCGTTTCTAGCTGGTGGATGGTGTCAGTGTACTTGCGAACGTTTTCCATTCGCTTCTCCAGCAGCTCGACTTTTACTTGGGACTCTTGCAGCTCTTGATTTTTGATCTTGTTTTCCCGTATCAAAGATAAAATCTCCTCGTTCAAAGGCTGGATCTTGCGCTCCATCTCGGATGCAAGGATGATCTGTGACTTCAACTCTCGGGCTCGCTCAGCCCAAGGCGCCTCTTTCCGCGCAATCGAAACGTGGCAGTTGTTGTCAAGGATCATCTCGGATAGTTTGGTAAGATCGTGGCTTATGCTTTGTCCCGCTGCGAGGGCCTCGTCTAAAGGAGACTCCTCGTTGCCTACAAAGACATGACCGGTAGTGTCCACCATGATCTGGTGAATCTCTGAGAACTGGACCTGCTGCTTGACGGCTTTCTTCTCGGAAAGAAATTCTGAAACGCGCTTCCACAACTCTTCTGCATACTGATTAAGCTTGCTGCTTTTTTCAGTGAATCGTTCGAATTCGGAGAAAATCTCTTGTTTTAGCGAATGTGAGCCCTGCTTAAGAGTGTCGTTGATGATACGTAGCAATTTTCGATTGACTACTCGACCGGACTTGACGGTTACCAAAAGAGAATTGATAGGATTCAGAAATTCCTTATCAAGAACGGCGGGATCGTGGACGAATTCTTCTTGAAATTCTGCGGAAGTGATGTGTTGCATCAAGTAGCCAAATGTGACCAGACTTTCCTCGGCATTGTAATCATGAGCTCTTCCAAGGGCGTCGAGATACTCCATATCATATGTGCCATCCGGGATATAATTCTTAATTACACGCTCAAACTGAGCAATCAACCGCTGTAGATCCAGTAAACACTCCGACTCGCGCAGACTTTCATTTCGCAGCATCTCGATGAACCCATTCAATCGTCGCTCGGCTCCAAGAAACTCGTGGTAGAGAGGGCCTATCTTTAGGAACTCGGGGACTGAGCTATAGCTGACATGGCCGATGAATCTAGAAGCCAAGCTCGAGAGCCAGTCAAGCTTTTTACGCATCAGACAGGCGGGGATCATCTCATCGGTAAGAAGGTTAGGGAGGCTGTCAGCAAGCTTGTACTTTTGTCCAATGTGGTTATTGACTAGATCAGCTTTGAACGCGATCCGCTTGAGCAGGAGTAAGCAGCGTAATGATTCATCTTCATTCTTGAATGAGTCCGGAAGGAACGGTTGAACATATCGTAGTAGCTCAGCAGCCTGTTCAGCATCCAACCGACGTAGCTCCAAATCAATCGCTTTCCCTTGCGCTTTCATTGCCGTGGTTTGCAGTTGCATATTCAAGTTGAGCATCGTCTGTGAATGGGTATCGATATTGGCGTTGGTCTCGGTTTGAGATTCTTCTTTTTGTTTCATCTGTTCAAGGTCACTTTGAAGGTTCGTGACTAACTGACGAAATTGATGGATGGTGTTTTCGTAATCAGCAACCGTTTCTTCAGAAGCATCCAGTCGCTTCTCATAATCCCGAAGTTGAGAATCTTTGATGTCGATTTCGTCTTGGAGCTGTTTCTCGGTTTCAAAATGTGTCTCCTCAAGCTCATCGTTAAGCTCCTTTAACGCCTCTAAATCCTCGATGATTTGTCGCATCTCCTCGACCTTCTCGCTGAGAGCCAGATTTTTCTCGGACAGCTGCTCGACAAGGTCTTCCGCACCGACCGAGTCATCTAAGCGCTGTTTCAGCTCTTCAACCTGGTTCTCTGCTTGTTCTAGCCGCTCCTTCGTCTTTGCATATTGATTCTGGATGTCTTGCACATCGTATAGGTCCTTTTCCAATGATTTGATCTTTCGATTCAACTCTGCTTCTTGCTCCGAAGTGACGTCTCGAATTCGAACCAACGCATCCTTTAATCGATCGTTTTGGCGTTGCAACTGGACCAACTCGATGGTGGAATGCTCATTATCGGTATCACCCGATAGCCCTTCTAAGAAGATATGTAAAAGAGTTTTAGCAAGATGTGCAACAAGAAAGATGTAGCTCCATCAATTACTTTCTCTTCTGAAGACTTCTAAATCCACACTCATTTCCTCTATTTTTTCTCTTAAGAGTACGATTTCTTGATTCATGTTCTCTGCTTTTTCTTCGGCCATTTCTTTGTCCAAAGTCATCATCTCCAAAGACTCGGAGATGTCGGTATATTTCAGTTCCAAGTTTTCCTTCTCCGCCGTGGCTTCCTTGAGCAACCTCTTGTGGTCTCGAAGCTCCGCTTGCAACTCATTAAACTTCACTGTTATGACATTGAAAGGTCAGTAACAATTGAAAAACAAACACACATGCGCGTGAAACTCACAGTTGAGCTTCTGCTTAATGGCTAGAAACTGTTCCGCTTCGCTACGAATCTTCTCCTGCTCTTTCCAGCGCTCGCGTTCTTCTACTCGCTTATGCTCCAGTATCTCAAGCTTGAACCTCAGGTCATCGTATTCTTTCGCAGAAACCATCTGTTGGAATAGAATAAAAATACATGGAGCATTAGACGGGCTCTGCGTAAGATATGAATAAATGGATATCCATGAGCCAAACCTGATCGTTGCTTCGTGTTAGCGTCTTCGGCGTGGTCATTCTAGATAAATTCCGAGGGGTACCGGCATCTAACGGAGTAGGGCTTGGAGCAACTGGTGTTGGCTCAGGCGTGTTTTCAGTTGCATTTGGAGTGTTTGGCACTGTAGTTGGAGTATCGGGAAATGATGTGTCTGTGTTTCTCTTGATAGTGCGAGCCAGAGAACTAGAGCTGATCCCTGAAGGGGCTGGTAATCGGCTTGGGGTTGAGATTCCAGGGGTCCCGCGAGGACGGAATGAAGGTACAACTGAGGCTGGTGTAAGCCCTTTTCTCACCTCAGAAAAAGGGGCAGTTGTTGGGCGACGTAGTTGAGTTGATCCTGGTGTGTTTGGCGCACCGTCCTCCTGCAAAGGTCTGAGCTGAGAAGTACGGACAAACATTCCATGCTGTGGCTCGCACGTGAAATATGTGATACCCTCCACGATCCCATCGTTTTTCCCCAGCGGCTCATCCAACTCAACCCCTATCCATTTTCCCTTAGCAAACGAGGTGTTTCCTACGAAACGAACAGTTCCTGGCTTGTTCTGAACCTGGACACGAGTGCCGATCTGGAGCTGTGGAGTCGAAGGCGAGGGGGGTATAGTACGATTTGGGGTATGAAAGGCAGAAGCGGACATGGGCTAAGATTCTTTAAAAGAGGAGACGAACACCAGGCGTGACGAGTTGTGTAGTGCGCTCAATATCTAAAAGCTAATATGTGTGGAACAATCTGAGCATTAAACAAAGCAGAGAGGCTTATCAAATGGACAGATCGATGTTAAACCAGGAAACCTACACAGATTCCCTGAAGTCAGCAGTGATATGTTATAAAAGGAGAATCACACGACATGTGCGTTTGTTTAGAGTTCAAAAGCATTATTTTCAATCAATCGTACCAGGTTTACTTGAAAAAATCGCTCTCCTGAATATGATTTATATATGCAAGATACTTAAAACTCAATGGATTTATTCATCCAATCTCAGGTAACATGCCACTACATGCACGTCACAAAATCTAGTCATGCCACGCTAACCTAACTACTGGATACTGTTGCACCTTACATACGAACCCGAAAGTAGGTCCCTTGGCCTATCCACCAAATAGCTTTTCACTTCAGTCATTCAACATTGCTGTGGTATCAGGCGGATGGAGTAGGACCTGTCTATTTGTATGTGCTGAACCCAAGATAGACACATATGTGTGTTGGACAAGCTATGCTATGCGTAAAGCCCATGGGAACAACAAGACCAACACTACGAGGAAAGCGAAGCAGAGTGGACCGCAACTAATCACCATCTCGAAAAGGTTAATATCAGAGATTAAACCATATTCCATAATTAGGCGTCTAGTGTAAACCTGAATTCCGCGGAGCTATCTACCAATTGATACCAACGCGGGCCATCGGGAAAACACCGCTCCAACCGCCATACCAACTGGTACTCTACTAGTCTCGGTAAAAGTGGAGTTTTAATAGATGAGAAACCGGTGTGACATTGGAATGCGTCACCTTGACCAATGACTATCGGTCAGCTCTGGTATCACACGGTGTAAGAAATTTAGCAATATGATACAGTTGGAAGGACTAAAATGCGCGAGCTTAAATTGATTAAGTGAGAGTTTGCAAATTAAAATAACTATGATATTAGACACAGTAATTAGGGATTAGCTATGTTGATTAGCTCTACTGTCCGTTCTCTAGCTCTCTAATTGTAGGCATGACGGAGTTACGGTTACTGTCGAGTTTCCTTTCATACGCGGGGGTGAAGTTGAGTTCCTTGAAGCGATTCTCTCGGACGACGTAAAGCTCCCAGAACCACCGGAATGCATACCAATTACCAAAACAAATATATATGGCAAGTAGCACATCAACGGTGTAGTGCGTGCGATTGGAAATGATAATTAAACTGCCTCCAATGACCAGACCAATCATCAAAAAGATTCCCAGAATCCCAATGCGGTTTCTTGGTGCGTAGGTAACCCACACCATGGCGCAAAGCATGAAGATGGATGTGTGTCCGGAGAAAATGGCATCCCCGCAGCGATGGAGAGCAAAGGAGAACCAGAAATTGCTGGTTACTTGCTCACAACTGGGGCGAGGATCTACCACCGAAGTGATGGCCACAGTGGTGCTAGATTGGGGGAAACGATTGAGCTACAGACAATATGGAGATATCTGAATCGCTGTCCTTACGTTCTCATAATATTGTTCATGAAACTAACGCACAGGGCGTGGACTACGATCTTGAGTGGGGTCCTGTGAGCTAATACTAGGAGGGCCAGAAAGGCGAAAGTGATTCCATCAAAGGCATCGGTGAGCCCAATGTTATGCATTTCGGGGATAACCTCAAAACCTGTACAGCGCAAAGAAGTTGCACGGAGCGACTTTAGTTGGAAGTTTCAAGTGACAAATCCCCTCAACGAATTACCTGCATCAGGCATCACGGGATTCGTCCTATTACTAGGACTGCGGTACGACGCGTAGTTAGAAAGCACATTCTACAAGACAAGATGAGCAAAACCAACAGAGCCTGGAGGTAAACGGGAACACGTTACCATCAAATAATATGAAATGCCCCAGGGAATAATGATACACACGAGAAGGATAACAATTTGTCGAGTCAGAACCCAACGCTCCAGTACATATTTCTTGAGGAGCTTCCAGAAAGGTTCAAGCTCCATTTGTCTCGGCCAAAGTAATAAACTTAGTAAGGTTCCTTGAGCTCCAAAACAACGAAACTAATGCAACGAAGAAGGTATCAAAGGTTCTGAGTGGTAACAAAAAATCCACACTGGGGCAGGGATATATAAGCATAAAATTGGCTCAAGCCAGTCACTTTTGTAGTGAATTAAATAAACTAGTCCGGCAAAACGCGGTATTGTACGAAGATGGAAATTGTTCAGATCTAATGTAACTCCAAGCAAATCAATGAATCAGGAAGAGGAATATTTCGAAGCACAATACTGAGAGCTTGTGCTACATGCAATTTTACTGATATGCATGTCAATTATATCTGTAATATGCTGGCCCTTTACGACTATTATTAATATTCGCTTTTGGAGAATTGCATGTGGTTATGTCAGGAAGGCCGATCTCCTCGTTCCATCGATGCAGCCAGCAATACTTGATGTTTCATGGGGAAGAGGGGGATACAATGAAGAAGCTTCAGTCTCGGAATCGGAATTCATTTTTGGGCCAGTTCCTAGGGGATTGCGGGGATCTATTCCGAATACCATGCACTCTTGACGGAGCCATTTTCCCGGCTTGGGATTTTCACCACACAATAGTAATGTTTATGTGTACATGCTTGGTGCTACCGAGGATTGTGTTCATGACAAATTGCGATGGGCCGATCGTGTTGATGTACTTGCCGAGTTCTAGAATCGCGTCATGTGATTTGTGAGGGGATATAGTGCTGATAATCGCCCAAATATATAAATGTTTTGATCAAGGTTTTTTTGGTTCAAGATAGGATGTGATGTGATAGATCTTAATCAAGAGTCGTATTGAGCACCTTTGTCCAAGTACGTATAGAATGCAGTACTCGTTTTACAAACGTCCCCTACCAGAAAACCTAGTGGCTTTTGCATCTCCTGAAGGGAAGGCCTTGTTTAAGGAGACGTTGAACGAAGGAAATCTCGAGTCCTATTTTGCCCTGATTCAACAATTCGATACTCAGAATGACCCAGCTTTTTGTGCATTGGGTAGTTTAACAATGGTGCTAAATACGTTAGAAGTCGACCCCAAACGCCAATGGAAGGGTGTGTGGCGGTGGTACAGTGATGAAATGCTCGACTGCTGCCGTTCGTTGGAGCAAGTTCGTAAAACGGGGGTATCGCTTCCTGAATTCTCATGCTTGGCAAAGTGTAATGGGCTCGACGAACAAACCAATCGTTCGGATTTGGTAAGTAAAGAGAAATTTTGGGACGATCTGCTTGCAGTATCGCGGTCCTCGGACACTATTATGGTACTGGCTTATCATCGTAAGACGTTGGGCCAAACTGGCGACGGTCACTATTCACCCGTTGCTGGGATCAACGAAAAGAAAAAGATGGTTCTGATCTTGGACGTTGCCAGATTCAAATACCCAGTCTATTGGGTTCCGTTCGACCTTCTGTGGGAGTCACTGCTTCCTATTGATTCAGAAACCGGAAAGCCACGTGGTTACATACTCTTGAAAAAAACAGAGAAATTCACAGATGGATTACTTCGATTGGCATTGAACAAGAACTCGTGGCTTAATCTCTCCAAAATCTTAAGGTCTTTGAAGGTCGATAATTGCCAAACGTCGAAAGATTTGGTAGAGCTAATCGTTCAAGGCATCCCAATCGAATACAGTTCCATCGTCGAAGTGAAAGTGACCCCGACACTAATAGAAAGTGATGAAGCGGCAGAGCATTGGAGCGAAGAAGATTCAAAGAAAACTGAGGAAGAGTCACAACGTCGCCACAAGGTTGAGGAACTAGTCTCGTTGATGGCAACACTTCCTATATATCAGCTTGTTGAAGCAGCACTCCCTGCTACTTTGAATGGAGGTGGATATGAGCAAGTCAGCTCGAACCGATCTGCTTTGTATACCCTCCCGAACTCTCGTAGACAATATGCAGCCTTTCGCTCACTCTTTTTGCTAGCTTGGTTTCAGACTAGCCGTAAAAAGTGTTCCGGGAGTGTTCCTTCCACACCATTGCCATTAGTCACAGAGCTTATCGAATCGGCTGCTCAATATCCTCTGGTATCGCATGAAGTTGGGCTTCTCTTAAAGCAAATTCAATCATTGAACTCATGTTGTGAAGAGGAGGCCGGAAAGCAATGTCGCTGCCAACATTCCTCGTAGATCATTAGGCAGTACAAAAGTGTAAACACCTTTTTTGACAGATAGTAATCCATAGGTGCCCTTAATCTCAAGAGTGAGTTATTAAATAAATATGTCAGGGCCAGTAATGTTACTTCCATCTATATTATAATCAACAAAGAGCGTGGTGTGCTATGGCTAATTCTTCGAATGGCTTAGATTTTTTCAGCGATGAAGCACAAAAATTGATTCAATATTTTTGTTTTATCATTGCTTTACTTCGTAGTTTGGCGTAGATTAATTGTGTAGTTTGCACTTTTGCATTGAATCCTTTGCTCATGTCAACCCCAAAAGAGCAATTGTTGACTGCTCTTAGTGAGATTGCATCACAAGAACCCGAAAGGCTCAAGCCTGCCGAGGCACAGCTCAAGCAATGGGAAACTTCACCAGATTTCCATGCTATCCTTCAGGTATGTGTGCTCCTTAAAGATCCAAGAAAACGAGAGATCGAGTTGCCTAGCAAGCAGTGCACCGCATCATGCGGCAGCCCCATAAATTCCTAGTATATTTGAAAAGTCAACTAACTGTTCTACTGTAGGATATATTTTATGACAAGTCCCTTGATTTGAGCATCAGATGGTTAAGCATCATTTACCTAAAAAATGGCATTGATAGATATTGGAGGAAAACCGCAAAGAAGTAAGTGATGGAGGCGATGTTTTGTGTGCGTGCTTTTCGCTCAATGGAAATTGAACTCTGTAGTGCCATTTCGCCTGAAGAAAAGAAAAGAATTAGAGACCGCATTTTACTATCCTTTGACGAACCTCATAAACAGGTGCATACACTCATATATACCTCACGGAAAAACGCAGGCTTATTCACAAACATTGCGTGTTATAGCTTGCTACTCAGAGTGCTGTTCTGACTTCAAAAATTGCTAGATTCGATGTGCCAGATGAATGGTAAATAGTGCACCATATACAGAGCAGGTACTTTCCGAGATCTAGGTACTAACTGCACTCTAGGCCTGAGTTACTTAGAACTCTACTACGCATTATACAAGAGTCGACGTCGATTGTTGAAAATCCCTTAAGCAGAGTAGTTCAACAGAATGCATTGTATACCTTACATTTGGTGGTCAAAGCGCTTTGCTCGCGCACACTTAGCAAGAGTCGCAGAATGCTTGAAAGTGTAAGACATCCTTGCCAACGATAGCAGTCACTTATATGTTATTGATCAGTGGGCTTAAATCCTAGGTTTCTCCCGAGCTCTTCCGCCATATAGCAAATATATATGTTCAGCATACCGATACTCTATTTGCGCTGGCGGCTGCAAACACCGCTAATCCGCAGGATCTGATCAATGTGCTTGAACATTCTTTGATTTCATTGAAATGCCTTCGAAGACTAGTCGTACATGGCTTCAAGGATATCAACGCATTGGAAGAAACGAAGGTCAGTCGTATAGTTTACGAGAGAATTCCGTTAGCGTGGTCTCTAATAGCTGCCTTTGTCGGGGATACAGACTTTCTATGTCCTACTTGTTAGGAATCTACCCAAATATATATCTCTAAGTAATACTACTACATATTGAACAAGACTGAAACACAAACTCATCTTTCTTTGTGGCACCCATTTAGGAAATACCGCTTACGCCCATGGTCCTGAATCCCAATTGTTGACGTTACTAAGCTCACACGTGACTTTAGTTGGCAAGGTATATCTTGATATTCAGAAGTTTCATCCCGTTTCGTTTGTTTTGGCCGATGGATTCGTCGAAGTTATCAAATATTATTGGGATATATTACTATCGGAAGGGGCCAGAGTCAGTAATCTCCAACATGTTGTAGGTACGTATCGAGACATTTCTAGACTACTTATCTCAGCAACCTCAACTAAACATTGGCCATTAGAACCATCACAACCCCCACCCTTTGAGAAATTTTTGATTCAGGGGCTTCTGCTTATCAAAAATATTGTCAAGAACATTGCTTATTCAAGTCATGGAGGTAAAATTCAATTCTTACTCCAAGAGTTCAAGCATTTTCATTAAGCAGTATATCGAAACGACAGGCACCCAAGATTCTGAGGTCACCCGGGTTCGAGCTGTCCTGGACAATAACGTTTTGACGCCCACCTTCGTTACCCGGTTTGCCGAGATACTGATAACAAACTACATATTGCTAAAGAAGGAGGATCTGGAGATGTGGGATACTGAGCCGGAGGAATGGCTCGCTGAAGAAGAGGCCGATCATTGGGAATATCATCTTCGGGTAATAAGTTTGTTCTCGCGCATCATCATTTCACCGTTTTAACCGTTTGGACTTGTTTGCTCGACATTTTCTGCAATAGGCTTGCGCAGAAAAAGTTTTTATGGACTTGTTTTCGCAATATCGTCAAATTCTCACCCCTGTTCTTCTTAACTCTTTGGGAAGTGTATCCGGTAAGAACGTATTGAGCATTTCTCTTTACGGATATGCGAATAACGCTTTTGTAGACGGAAGCATAGATGACATGAATAGTCTTCTGTTAAAAGATGCTGTTTATTGTTCAATTGGTTTGGCTGCCCATGATCTCTACGATGCCTTAGATTTTGATAGATGGCTTATCGAGAGGTTGAGCGGGGAGGTAAACAATAAGAGCTCAAAGTAACTATAACAAAGATTTCTATGCTGGGATCCGACAATTTGAAAGCTTACCAGTTCTCATCCAGCTTCAAGATTATTCGCCGCAGAATTGCCTGGCTTATAGGCAAGTGGATCGGTATTAAAGTATCCAAGGAATCCCGCATCGAGGTGTACAAGATGCTCCTTAACTTGATGGTTTCCGAGGAAGACCTGGTGGTCAGAATCACCGCAGTAGCCAATCTACGAAATTATATCTTTTTAGGCATTCATCTAAGTTTCGGATTGTGTTGTGTATTGGCCATTTTATAATCCTTAACCTTTTCTACGCATTGACGACTGGGATTTCGAACCCGAGAAATTCATTCCATACCTTGAACCTTCCATTGAGTCGATTACCAAGATGCTGGGCTCTGTTGAAGAGTTCGACAGTAGAATGCGTGTCTTGAACACATTAGCAATGATAGTTGAGCGTATGGAGAAGCAGGTACGCTTTGTTTCCCACGGAAGAGTTGCGCCGGGTCTAAACTTACCGTGGCTTTTCAGATACTTCCTTTCGCTCAACGGGTAATGGATCTGCTACCACCACTCTGGTTCGGGTCTCAAGATGAAAACCTTTTCAAGTCCTCCATATTGTTGACGGTCACCAAGCTTGTTGGAGTAAGTGCTATGGCCTTGACGAAGCCATTTCTGGAAGAATATTAATTTATTGCATTTACTCTAGGCTCTGGGCGAGGCCTCAACTAATATGCATAATTTTGTCGTTCCTCTCGTCCAGCATAGCATTGATCTCAACCATGTATGTGGCAAATTTCTTGTTTTGTTTCTGGCGATGATTCTCACAATAGATGTAGCCCGCCCATGTATATTTACTAGAGGATGGCCTGGATTTATGGCATATTGCGGTCCAGAATTCCACTCAATGCTCGCAAGAACTGTATTCGATTTTCCCGAATGCAGTCAATCTATTGGAATACGGATCTGAAAGCTTGAGGAAGGTTTTGAAGATCGTTGAGAGCTATTTACTCCTCGCCCCAGATATGATTCTACAGGTAGCGTCTTGCAAACGAAAAGCGCCTTGCTACAGTTAGTAACTCTTTGCGCAGAATTTCTCGAATCCGATCATGGAAGCATTTACCAGACTCTTGGGTGACCTGAAGCCTGAAGCATGTAGAGTTGTTACACATGTGATCGAAACCATTGTTCAGTTAAATCGCATGAACTTGTGTGGTGAATCGATGATATCCTCAGGTTTATTGTGGAAGCTAATGACTGCGATCTTGGAAAACAAGGTTAGCTAGTTCGAGGAGTCCAGAGACGCAGCTTAAGCTAACCATGCTTCAACAACTAGGAATACGCATATGTGTTGGTCAACTATTTGTGCACTTTTGCCCGCGTGGCCTTGGTTGATCCGGAGCTCTTCGTCAAATTTGTGAGAATGGCTGGTGAACGATGCAATCCTCCGCAGCCAGACCTTCTAGGGGTTTTCCTTGACCAGTGGATTGATAAGGTAGGGTGACAAACATGTGCTTTCTACTCCAAATCCATTGACCCTGTTTCATTTGTAGTTTGATAACATGGGCCATCCCAAACAGAGAAAGCTGAATGCTCTGGCATTCATTACTCTCGCTGCCTTCGATATACCGGAGTTGAATCAACGATTCCCTCAATTGGTGGGAATCTGGACTGATGTTCTGACTGAGGTTAAGGAAAGCGGGGATGGAGAGTATGTACATAGTGAGAAATGAGCCATACGGAATGGAGCTTCCTAACTTTACTTCATATAGCTCATCCATCTACTGGGACGAGAACGCTGAGTATGAGGAGGATTCAGAGGGAAATCCCGAGAGCAACCGACGCCGAGAGGTAGACCATGATTGGTTGCTTTTCTTCCACATCTCCATACTAACCTGCGTGAATAGCTTTTGCAACACGACCCTGTATACTCCACTAATCTAATACACTACACACAGATCAAACTGAAGGAAAGTGAGAACGCACATGGAGGTCCACAAATGTTTCAACAGCAAGTCCTGAGTCAGGTTGATCCATTGTTGTTGGAGGAACTCCAAAGATTGCTCTCACCCTAGCTTGCCCACTTTTGCCGTGTTCACGTATTTACTAGTAGAAATTATTCTCAACGCCCACCATATTATATGGGCAATATTTAAAGTTTCCGACGAAGGCCAATAAACAATATGTATTTTGTTGGCTGGACTGAACATCCCATATTGCAAGTCCCACAACTGGGGTCTTTCGTGTCTAGAGCCACCAAGATTGGTATTTTCCCATCCACTCCATGATTTATACCATTAATCGAGTGCAATCATATGTTATCTAATTCTGTAAGATCCAACCATAAGCTAGCCAATTTGAAAGTATAGCCAATAAGTGTTTCCTATCAGCATTCTGTTCATTATCTGTACACACCAATGCATAATGATTTGCATTAGACACGTATCACGTTTCGTAATTAGGTGTTCAACTATTTTAGCACAGGTCAGGTCCGAATTGGTTAAATTCAAAATCCCTTTTGTAGAAATCGCTTTGTGTAACTGAAGTGCTAACCGTATTGAACCAAGGGGTATAGGCACTACTATCTCCTGTATGTGCCTCATTGAACTATCGCCACCCTCAAGCTGTGTTAATCTTTTCTACAACCTGTTCTGTAATCCAAAGCCCGTCTGAGACCCTTCATTTAAGATAAACCAAACCACTCTACGAGAAGTGGAGATATCACTATGGCTACAGATTTAGCCATAACCCATCATGAGGGCTTAAAAACCTATTTGTCTTCATATCTACAAAGAGGTGAGACTTGCTTTTCTGAGTTGCTGTTGTTATTTCAAAAGTAGGCGGAACCAAGTTAGGGACGAAGCTGACGCTTCTTCGACTTGTTAATATTTACTTACGCTTTTCATACACTTTAAAGAGCAATCTGGTATCAGTGGACAAAGAAAATCGGCTAGGGAGAAACTAACCAAATTGTCGCGTCAACAGTTTCAAGAACTGTCTACTGATGTGTACGACGAGCTTACCCGGCGCATGTTGAATTCGGAAAAAGGTGGGGTTATTCTTGTCTATTCACCTGCCCGTTTGTAGTTGACCTCGTCCCCTTTAGAACCTTTTCTCCCCGTAAGTGACGATTTTCACCCAAAGCGTAACCAAGCACGTCAGAAGTTGGCCACACTGTCGAAGATTCGGTTCAAGGATCTCGCAAGTGACGTGTTTTGCGAGCTAGAGAGGAGGTATCCGGAGTTAAAGGAGGAAAGAATCAAAGAGGTCAAAAGTGTCGAAAAGGTAACTGGCACATCGATATGAACCTCTCGAACCACGTTTATTGACAGTTTCCAATTTGGTTTGAACGTCAACTAGCCCCGTTCCCTAAATTCCCAACCTTCTAATTATCAAAGCATGAGTACTTCTGTCTACTCGTCTAAATCGGATGGTGACATACAAGAAAAATCCCCAAGCCAATTCACGGTGCTGCCGAATAAGCCGAAATCCGATATTATAAAACCATCACCAACTGAAGCTAGCTCTCCAAGCCATGACTTTTTGGTCAATTTCGATTCTCTGGATAGCTTGATGGCCGATCTGGGACACATGATAGGTGAAAATAAAGAAGTACGCCCCATCCCGAAGCAAGAAAACTCCAACTCCAATTCTACTCGACACTCCCCGAAAGAAGATTTCCCAACTCAGGTTTTACGGTGCACTTTTTGTAGAGGTTTTCGTGCTTTGTTTCTTAACGATCAATCGTTTCGATTGCCAGAATGGAGATGTTAACCATGGAGCAGAAATAGCCAACGCCCGAAAATACAGCGATGAGATGGCGGAGTATCATTCGGTAAGCTAAAGTATGGAACACTTGTAGCCCAGTAGCATACAGCTAAAATTGCTTTATCAAAACAGACGTCAGTGGCTGGGTCAGCCCAAGTCAAGGAATTGCAAGCCGAGTTAGAGAAACAAAAATCTGTATGTTATCTAGCACATTCCAGATAAAGGGTTGCTCTAACATTGCTCTCCATCTCAAACTAGTTAAACCAACACCAAGAAGCGATCCTCTCAAGTTTGAAACAAGACCATGAACGCCTGCTGAAAGATTACAAGTGCCAGCTAGAGGTTAAAAGAAATGTTAGCATCTCAAGGCCACCATCTTCTTACGACACTTCATGATAGGTTGGCAATAGCATCAAGGCCGAAGTGGCAACTTTACTATCAGAAATTGAAAAAATATCCAAGAAGAACGAAGAATTGATATCACGACACGAGCAAACGCAAGCCAAATTGAAGCTTACAGTTGAAGAAGTGTGTTCTTTGCGGTTTTCTTTGTTACGTGTCGTATATGCTGACTTCCAGTTTGCATTAGAAATCAAAGATGCAGCAAAAGCTGGAAGAGACGAAGGCCGAGCTATGGCGCATAAAAGGTAGCCGTGAAAGCATTAATACTAGCCCTCAGCGATATTGAACCTATTTTCTTGAAGCGACCTCGGCCTACATACGCACTGCACCCAAAGCATCCATAGATGAAAATGGCTTGTTAACGCCTCACCTTGATGGTGTCATCGAGATGGATAAGATCGCCACTTATCAAGTGACTATGGATGACCTGCTCACTGCAGCCAGGTACGTTGGCAAAACTATGTCCATAGCATTGCACCACGCTAATGCAATCGAACCAGATCGGACGCATCCAATGGAGTTCTAATGGCCATGAAATCAGTGGTCATGATATGTACATCAATTACGGAAAGTGTTGAGAAACAGAAATCGAAGATCACATCGGCTGAAGGTGCCAACCAAAAGGACAGCGTCAATACTCTTATGTCAAAAATCTCTACCAATCTCTCGGAATTAATGACCGCAGCAAAGAACCACGCCACTGGATTTGGCGTTAGCCCAGTTTCTTTGCTGGACACAGCAGCAAAGAACCTCACATTAGCGATTGTGGATTTAGTCAAACTACTCAAAATCAAAAAGCCCGTCGCTGACAATGCCGAGGAATCCAGCAACTCCGATGACGATCTGACACTATCGGCTGTATTAAGCAACTTGAGCACTCGAGATACTAGCCCTAGCTCTAGTAAACACCCGGTCCTGGAGATTGATGAGCTTAAGCAGTATCTGGAAGGCCAGACCGATTCTATTGTGCAAGCGATCCAGGCGCTCCTGCAAATTATTAGGAGCTCCCGATTTGGACAAGAGTTAACTACCACCATAAAGAACATCAATGATATTGTACAGGATCTGGTAAGTGTTTCGCGGAATAGCTTTACCAATAGCACTACAGGAGCACCATATCGACATCGAGCAGCAGCTATTCTCTCTGATTTAGAGGCAAGCAACAGTAAGATGTCTAAACTTCAAGGGGAATTTGCCAAAACCACCTCTGATCACAAGGTTCTGAAGCAAAAGTTGGCCAGCGCTTCATTTGAAATCGCCAAATTCACAAAAGAGCTTGTTGGATTAATAGAGTAGTGCTATCGCAAATGTGTGGCTTTCGTGTGGCTTTCAATACATTTAATCGAACACATAAAATAAATATAATCAGGCAACTTCCTCATCTATGAATCTAGTTTCCAATCTAGTTTGCAGTCTAGCTTACAATCATAACAGAGATCAATCGGACTTGGGCAGAATAGTATACTGGAATTGATCACTGTTTTCGTATTCGTACATGTCCAATGCAACGTTGCAACTATCCGCAACCACCTGTACGTTATCTTCCTTGAAGCTTTGAAGGATGGGCAATACCTCTGGGGTGGCGATGGAGCCAAGTGCCTCGGCCGCTTCGTGGCGCACCATAGGTGCTTCTGAGGCATCCGTGAGGACTTTTACCAAAGCAGGAACACTATCAGGATGCTGCATTTGTCCATAGACAAACGCGATCTCGTGACGGAATAATGCGCTTTCATCCTTGAACCCTTCGGCCAAAGCCAAAACTGCCTCAGTGGTCCCAATGTTACGCAAGGCAAACATCGCGCGGTAACGCTCAAACAAATGCTGCTTAGGGTTCAGATAGATCTCCTTCAGCTTTTCGATGGAATCTTCATCGGAAGGTGGAGCAGGATCGACAGAAGTGTAGGCGGATTGGCTTCGGGCCGATTGAGCTCTCTTCTCTTGGTCGTATTTGATTTTTGCAATTGCAAGCTCGCAAGTCTCGGCAACAGCTTTCTCCGGGTCACTTAAATAGCTCTCGAGAATACCAAGAGCAGCGGTGTCCGAAATGGCGCCCATAGCCTCTGCTGCCTGTTTCAAAGTGTTATGAGCAAGTGTTTACTTCGTGTGAGATACACTCAATTGAATCTTACCTCGTGTCTAACCATTGGGTCCTCTTCCTTTGTCTCCAGGATTTTAGTCAGCTCGGGTAAAGCGTATGGATTTCCCATCTGTCCGAGAACATAAGCCAGTTCGTGACGGAGGAGAGCTGAGGGATCACAAAAGCCTAGGAAATGGAAAAGATTGATATACTTGAATGGACATGATTTCTACACATACCATTTACCTTTAGCAATAATGTCGATACTCTTCTCATTTCCCAAGCACTTCAAGGTGAACAATGCACGGAATTGGTCGTGAAGTTGAACCTTGCCAGACTTGTTTAGCAGTACTTCCTCCAGGAGTCTGTAAGTCTCGGGGTTTTCCCTGGCCTTATCGAGGGCCGAGGGGGATTCGGGCTCAGGAATGGCGAGATGCTGGAGATTACTCATGGCGACACGCTTTTTCGATGTAAGTAGTACAAAGAAGGGTAGCTGATGATATAGAGTACATATGTGATGGGATCTACAATTGTTTGCTCGTTTTTTTCGTACGATCTTGATATAACAAATCGAAAGAATATTTATAAATTGTGACTTAGGATTTTTCTGCAGAATGGAATTTCCCTTTATAGAGTAGGAAGTGGGGGGATTACCTTGCGATCGGTAGGAATCCGAGGTCTGGTGTCTATATTCATTGAGAGTATTAGTAATTTAGTGTTACTAATGCGAATTGACAGGCAGTGGACTGCGATTCAATAACGTTTATAGTTCTCTCCTCTGGTGATTGTCATGAGACCAGTGTGATAGTAGTAGTATACAAGTGTACTGATAACCAATGTGGTGAGAAGTTTACCAGTCTTGGAATTGGTTTAGCTTCTAATTAATAATAATA
Organism: Basidiobolus meristosporus CBS 931.73; assembly: GCA_002104905.1. Lineage (NCBI taxonomy): Eukaryota > Fungi > Basidiobolomycota > Basidiobolomycetes > Basidiobolales > Basidiobolaceae > Basidiobolus > Basidiobolus meristosporus. Next base: position 40,805 of record MCFE01000026.1, on the reverse strand, counting down.
CATCAAAGCCCACACTCTAGAACCTTCCAAATTATAGTGAAGTTCTGCATTCTACTGAAAGGTCCACTTGACCTACTATGAAAATTTAGTAATATAAATATCTCTATCAGAATACCTGATGAATATCAGCAGAAATCTAATCTGGATTCAAATAGGAGGATTGGGCCCCATATTTAAGCATAATGCTACATGCAATATATAGGCTGCAACTCTGAAGGGCTGTTACAAAGTTTATGACTGTGTTTGGAGTGGAACACCGTCGTATCGAAAAGGTGCGAATACTATCAAAAAATCCAAGAAAAATCCATTCTGAAATTTCTGATAGTATTCAAGATCTTCTTTCTGACAAGCTCTAAAATAAATACTTGGTAACTGTTTGCATCATATTTTCAATCTAAGCAAATCTAATTCTATCCCATTCACTGATTTTATCATGTGCAATGTCCTTGGCAGTATGCGTCAGCTAATTTCAAGAGAAATGCGTTTAGCATTTAATCAACCTAATTAAGCAGTCTTAGATACTGGCTAGACTTTGTCAGCCAATATCGCTCCTTTCCAAGATATTTCGTGAGCCAGTTGCTTTACTATGGCACGCACGATAATGCCACCTAATTTATCCCATAATGAAATGTATTCTCCCAAACAGTTTGTTGTGAAGTCGCTTAATCCTGTAGTAGCAGTTATCTCGACTCCGGATGTGGATGCACTGTGTCAGAAAAATCATCTATCGACTTTCTTGGATTTTATCCAACCATTTGGGGAGAGCATCGATGGAAAGGGTGAGCCCGGTTTATAGAACCATTTCATGAACGATTGTTTACCGCTTTCTGCGTGACTTACTGAGTTTGGCCCCGTTACAGTGACGGCTCGCGATTCCCAAGGGCTACCTAATTCTTTGGAACAATTTGGAGTTAGATTCAAGGATTTACGGAATCTCCCACATGCCTCGGACTCCTTAGTCCCCAGTGCATTTTCCGACGTCGTCAACAACGAAAGCAAGAAGATTGAGACAGTGAAGAGAATAAAAAACGAGGATGATGTCGACGACGAATATTTATCTGGTGAGAAGGGACTTCCTGATATCTTATTAAGAAGCTATCGAACCCGACTTCAATTGAATTCCATCGCTTACTCTGAGTTTATACCTGTAGCACAAATAGAAACGCATATGCCTTGGTATGCTGAATATCGTAGATTATATATCAAGCAGTTTAATATTTCGGAGCACGATACGTTCAACCACCCTGTTGCATGTAAGTGTGCTTATTCTCCCAATTTCTGATCTTGAAATAAGGGTTCTCACATTCCCTTAGGTGTGATTGCTATCTCCTCCCAGAATCCCGACCCATTCAATACACTACAGCAACTTCACAACCTTGCCGCTTCAGCACCTATATATGATAAAGGATTTATTGATTCCAATATTCTTAGATACTATGTGTTGTTGCATGACAATCAAAACGGAAATATTACAGAGTATGAGAGCAGCAGTATTTTTCCTCATGGCACCAATCCCACATGGACTGACACATCCCATGGCATTTTCCTTTGTCACAATGTAGATCGGAGCAACTCTTTGACAAGATGAGAAAAACCTTTGGTGTCCACTGCCATCTGCTACGGATCAATTCCGTTATTCCGGATGCTACTCCCACATCCGATGGCCAGGTTGTACCTGATATATGGAAGAGCGATGCTGAAGATTTGTCCATCACTGCAGTGCCCCAGCAAGCTGATGGAGAGAGTAAAGCATTGGTTCGAGGATGTTGCTTGACTTTTGAGGATTTCTACCTTATACAGAACTTCGTCAAGGAGATGGTTGTGCAGAGTATTATTCCATATATGGAACGTAGTATCCATCACTGGAATGAGCAGGTATGGTTTATCCGGCAATTCAAGAGACTCCGTTTCTTATTTCAATGCTATGTTTAGGTCGCCAGCATTAGACGGGGTTTCACCGGTCGTTTATTTAGTGCATCTCGAAAATACTTTGGTTCAAGCAACAAGCCCTCCGGAATCATTCAATCCCCTCAGATACGAGGATCAGGAATATCGGGTGTAATGTAAGTCACCAAAGTAGCCCGTTATCTGGTTCTCTAGTTTAATCATTGCCACAAAGGTATCACCATTCCGCTCCTGAAGCGCAGATGCGTAGACTCGCTGACTTCGCATTCATGCTCAGAGATTACAAATTCGCCTTGTCTGTCTATGACACGGTCAAAAAAGATTATAGTACAGACAAGGCTTGGAAATACTTTGCTGGCGCTTACGTTAGTACCTTTCCAACCTATTTATTCGAGGATCTGCATATTTACAAGAACCGATCATGAATTCATTAGGAGATGATGGGGTTATGTTCTTTAATGATGGAAAACATCAATACCAAAAACGATATCGAAAGTAATTACGAACAGGCCATTTCCAATTATCTGAAGGTCGGCTCACCAGAGCTGGGTGCACGCACTGCCATCTTCTACTATGAAATGCTCAGATATCGTGGTATGTACAAGGACATACCATCTGTTTTAATTCGAATGTCGGGCGATGTAAGAGGATCTTTCATAGAAATCAAACCACCAGCTTGTGTCAATATTAACCTATCTAATCACGATAAAGGACTCAGATCTGAGAAGCGGCCTGTTTTTAGAGCAAGCTGCTCACAGTTTCTTGAGAGGGTTCAGACCTAAAGTTCGTAAATATGGAGCACACCTTGTACTAGCCGGATCACGCTACATCAAAGCAGAGCAGGTGGGTGATCAAAAGCCTTGGGAATCCAAATATTATTTTATTTATCATCAGTGACAGCATGAACTTGCATTCCATTGCTATCGAGCTGCTTCGTTGGTGTTCGAAACCAAGAATTGGTCGCTGGTTGAAAATCATATTCATTTTGCACTTGGGTGCCAAAACGTTCGTAAGCACTGCCTACAGGCAGCCGTTGAGTACTTTCTGAAGCTTTTGAGGGAGAGCAGACAGTCGACTGCTCTGCAAACCAATTATTTGACGGAGTTTTTAAACATCTATCAGGTGAATTAGCAATTCTTACTTGGCTTATGTATGGTTCATCATTTTACTTATTTTGGTTTTCACACTTAGCAATATGTTCAGGAGACTGGTCAGCTACCTGAACTACTTCCCTACGGAGGACTTCCGATACCAATAGTTGACAACTCATCTGTAAAAGTAATGTTATCAAGCTCGCAATCTTTAGAGCATGATGGAGGAGACTGGGAGTCTGTAGAACAAGACTACTTCCTAGAAGAGCCGTATATCCAGGATAAAAGCACTCGCCATGGCCAGACCGTTTGTGCTCTCGGAGGTATGTGTTGGATGAGGGATTCGGCCGTTGCGGGTAAACCTAACCGTGATTTTCTAGAGCCGGTCACCATCTCTTTCGTCTTGACCAATCCTATGCAAGTCCCTATTGTGATTAGCAATATAAGTCTTAAATGCGTATATTCGGAACAAGAATTCCAAACATCGTGCGAAAGCTACGATTCTACACCTCCAGCAGATGAAGAGCCATTGGATTATATGGAATCTGGTCAAGTTGGTGATATCAACATGGAAGGGGATGAGCAGAAAATGGTAATTACCACTAGACTTTTATCCTAGCCATTGTCATATGTTTGTGGTACTGATTCTTCGATGTAGATTACTGTTGCAATCACGCCCAAGAAGCAAGGGTACATTCGTATTGCGGGTGTTCATTATACATTGAACCATGTTGCAAGAGGATTCAAACAATTCTCCAAGAAGGGGAAGCGTCTGAACGACACCAAAGAACATCGACTCGGAAAGTTCTATGGTCAAGACAATAGTTTGGATATGGTTGTGACCTCTCCAATGCCCTTATTAGATGTCGAATTCCGCGACTTCCCGAATATCTTATTTTCAGGAGAAGTAATACAATCCACATTGATTGTACGTAATATTGGTCAAAAAGGAATGAAAAAGATCAACGTGAAGGTTAGCCATCCTGCCTTCTTTCACATAGGGCAGCCATCGGCCGAATCGACGGAAGGTAATATCTTATAGTTTAATTTAATTCAATAGAATCCGACTAATTCTCTGCTATCACCTTGGCTTCCTAGATACATCTGCTTGCAAAGATAGTTTGCACACAGTAGACACCAATAACAGTCTATTCGATCCAAGTGTCATCTCAATCTCACTCACGCAGCTGGGTTCGGGTGAAGCTGTGGAGGTTCCTATATGGGTTAGAGGGGATAAAATCGGAAGTCATTCATTCCTTTATATCTTTAGCTACCAATCCGAGGTTGGTGTTGACACAAACTTACTGATCGCCCCAAGACTAATATGATCGTTGATAGGAAGTGACTGGTGCGAATAGCATCCGATATCTGCGTTACCAGAACACCACTCAGGTGATCCCATCCTTGAAGATCAATGCCTTTACTCGCCAGAGCACCTTGCGTCTCAACGAATTCATCCTTGGGCTGGAGGTAATGCCTCTCTTGGTCAACCTTCTACTGGACAACAACTAACCTCTTCAAAGGCCGAGAATGTCCAAACAGGAACTCAGTTTGAGTTGCTGCAGCTCTCATCGATGAGTCCGTATTGGAAAATACAACCTATCTCATCAGAGTAAGCTTAGCTCATAATATCACCTCTCGACTCTATTTATTTATCACGATCCACATTACTATCGAGCAGAGAACTGCCAACTGAAACGGTAATCGGACCAAAGCAAACTACACTTACCTATTTCCGGATCAAGCAGCTGAGCCCTGAGGAACTTTCCACTAAAGAGAGGATGTCACCAGAGCTTTTTACATTGAATGGTCTGGAGTCCCTATTGATTAACCAGAAGATCGAGTCCGCTGCTCCACTTACTGATTTGACCTATGTCGACATCCCCCTTGTAAGTGACTACCGATGGCAATAAGAACCATTGAATCCCCCAATTGATCTAATAATTTTTAGGGAGAAGAGAGAGTCAAGTCATATGAGGACCCGTTGAAAGGACTTTTCATGAACGCCAGAATGCAATTCCGTAGATTGTCCTTGAAGAACCAATACTCGATGATTCCCTCCACCAAACATAAAAGTATCTTTACTTTGTTTAATACCAACGACATTGATTTCTGCCTGTTTTGGCGAATCCCGGGACAACAACGACACGGCCATCAGTTCATCATTGGCTTCAACCCAGGTGTGCAACAGAACCCATTCCATCCAAGTTTCCTCAGCCATCCAGCTTCATCTGGAAATCGCGCGCTATTCGAAGCTACTCTTCGTGAAAAAGCGGCCCTAATCAATAGCTTAACGAAGACACGTAAAGATGAGAACCCCTTACGGGTTCGGGTCAACTGTAAGGACGTATATCAACATGACTTCAACTCTAACGGGTAAGCGGATGGACTCCACGAAATTGATATCATACGAACTCCAACTAATGGTTGGACTCACAGTTTAGTAGAAATTCCTGTCACGTTTTCCCTTAAAAATTGTTCGTGGAATTGGATGGTCAATTATTCTTTGGAGATGTTACCGTACCATGATACATCAGACACTACCTCTAGTGCCAGGTACCTGCCCCAACTGTCTAACTTTGCCCGACTTCCGCTGACATATTCCATTTTTAGGAACATTTTGGTGAAACCCACCATCAATCCTTCTAAATACCACTGGACTGGGCCTACGACTTTTGGTGGAACGATTGCTCCCGAAGAAGAGCATCAAATCAAGGTTAACGCCTGCTTCACCCGACCAGCGGTTTACAATCTGAGTCGCTGGAAGATAAGCGTTCAAATGGAAGCGGCCACAAGAGTCGTCTTGAAGGAGGACTCTGGCAACGGCACAGTTTCCAGTTTGGATGGCACCTCACACCCATCGTCGAATCCTCAAAACACGATCAAGAGTTATGTGCAACAACCTACCATGCCACATATTGTCACTATATTGGATATACAACAGCCAGTCGGCAATAGCTCTTGAACGCTGCTCACTGTTCTAATTGTACCCCCTTCGAAATAAAAGATTTTGTCAATGTATTCATCGCTTTGGTCTATTGCTTATGAAACAGAAGCTTGATACCCACCAACCCGATTATATATTCGTTTTGGGCTTGACACAAGATTTGAGGAATGATATTTTGAAAGGACGTCGTATTTCAAAATTGCCTAAAAGCTCCCCCCCCACCACTCTAGCTCGCATCTTCCTGGGACCTTTCGTAGCGCAGCTTCAAGAAGTCCTGTCGAAAAGATGAACATTCCACTTCAGGTTGGTGAGCTTCACAGCCACTCCTAATATAGTCAGCCATTCCTCTGGCCCAAATTGGTTTACATGATAGCATATTGAGCAAATTGAGCAGTTAGGCATTAAACCTTGGACAACATATCAAGCCGTGAGTGCTTCCCGAGTATGTATACTGTGGACAAGATCTCACGAAGCCATCCATAAGGTTTTTTGTGGACAACGCAAAGTGTGGGGCTGAAGAAATGTCGGGAATATCGTTGACAAAATATATGGATGGTCTATAGATACAGTAAATCGAACGAAATAAAGTTCCACCACTCCACCTCCATATACCTGCACCAGAATCCACCATTCGCCAACATGCAGACTGGAGCTCCTCCTCATTGTCCGGTATCAGTGTGATCGAATGATTGGCAAGTAGTACCAAGCAGATGTACTTTATTTTATATGTTGCATCCGCCTATTAACCTAAATTGAGTTGCCATCTCCATTTATAACGCGGCCATAAAGGGACTGGCCTCGCATGATTTATGGCAGAGAATGGTACTCCTAGACAGATTTAGTGAATGGAAAGGAGATACAAGGGATATTGCAATCGCCGTATTCCAGAGTTGTCAAAGTTCCCTCGAGCTTCTGCTTCTCTGTGGGGTTCTTCATGTTTCACCAGGAAAGTAGCTTGTGGTCCCAGTGTAATCGTTACGAATGTGGGAAATCCTGGCATCTGTTGATATACCTAGTCAAGTGGCTTTCGGTTGGGCGATTTACCGCGGGATGTGTCAGTGTTGAACTTAGACTACAGGTGAGCGACGAAGCCACTAGACAGTGTCTGCGTGGATTCATACTATACCTTCAGATTCGGAAAATGAGACACCGTATGGCCGGCAGAATAAAGAGTGTTAAGTAGGGCGTTTTCAGTCCGGAACCAAAAGAGACAGCCACGGTAAGGTCACTTTACACCCCTAGTAAGTTCAGACTGGCCCATACTCTCAAACAGGTTATAATCGGAGCCCGGTCAAAGATCCCGGTACGGAGTGCCAGTTCGAATGCCACTCCGCTAAGCCAAAACAGTGCTGCTCGCCTCGTCGGACGATGATATGGTTTCTGTTGGATTCTGGTTTGACCCTTCGGTCAGGACGACCTCAACACCGAACACACGCACCATTCCAACAGGACCGTGAACCTGAAGCAGGAATGATTGTTCCGTACGCTCCTCGTGAACATTATCCCGAAGGTGGGGGTTGATTGGTCGCAAGGGGATGTCACAAGCCTTGGCGTTGTGATTCAAAGATAGCAAACATATATTGATCAGCTACGCTGAAAAACGGCTATTTTTAGAAGGGACGGGATTCACCACGAACGTTGGACGATATTTTTCAGCCAATATTCCACAACAGCCATTAAACTGTCTGATCCCCGGCTCCATTAACCTCACCGCTGCGTGGGGCGAGGACTTAAGATTATGTAGAGATCTTGTGGTGGAACATGAGTTCGATTGGAGCGTGCGTGGGGTCACCTGGTGGCTCGTGGCACCTAGTGGTCATCTCGGCTGGAGCTAGCTTGCTATGGCAATTGGCTTTCACCTCCCTTCCGATGTTCCAGCAAACGGGTTATTTTTCGAAGCCCATTTGACGAGCGGTGCCAATCAACCGAACGGTGTGCTATATGAGGCCACCACGAGCAGGGCCATATGATACATGAATCCGCCAGCATACCGCATACCACGTACATCCACTTAATTGTTCCATTCCCCATGTACCACCATACGTCCCAATGGAATCGAGAGCCCCGGTGATTCACATGGGCTCTCAGCGTTGTGAGAACACGATCCTTAGTTTGGTTCAACTCCAGCTGAGGTTGGTTGGATTAGGCTAGTTGACCGGGTGGGCTGATGACGTATCTGTAGATTCTGATTGATCGAGAGAAGAGCCCGTAGTGGGAAGATTAGGTTTAGATTCCACGATCCAAGGAATATACTTGGTTTATTATGAAACATATGACCAATGAGGAGGCGGGGCAGGGTGGGAAGTGGGATGATCTCAGGTTATGTACAGATGGTCAAGCCTATCTACTTAGGACCTAAGAGAAACTACGAATCACCAAACAATTCTTCGAGAATCACCGGTGACATAGAGAGCTGGGGCGCAAAGAAGGTACAAATCAAAAGTGTCCGAGTGCTTGGACGTGGGAAGGGGAGGGGAGGGGAGGGGAGGGGCGAAGTCGAAGCGATACGTATACACGGACGATGAAAGTGGTATGTCAACAGAAATTTTGAAAGGGAAAGTATAAACTCATCGGTGCGGTGCTGAGGACCACACATATATCTACATGTATCCATACTTCATGGATGGATATTCGACAGATTCGGGCGATGCGGAGGTGGCCGAGAGCGCAAAGGGCTGGCAGAATGTGGGCTGGGCGGCCAGGGGTGCGGCGAACGAGTATTCAGGAGGGAAGCACTTGCCCGGGGCTTTTAGCTCGAGTTGGAATGGGAATTCGTTCCAGGAGTAGATCGGATGGCCCACTGTAGGGCTCATGAACAAGGTGCTTTGGCTATCAGGATGCACAATCTCCGGGTACTCGATGGTGTGGGGTGGATTGCTGTAGCCAAGGGGAGGGGAGTCGTAATACCCATGGTACCTGTCGCCATGCACTAGATGTCGAGGATCGTTGAGGGCTGGGGAGATAGGGGAGGGATTGGGGCTTCTTGCGTATGGCAATGGTGCAACTGGGTAGTAGCTGGGAATGGTGTACGGCTGCTCCATGGATGGATAGACCTGGCTATTGATGTCCCCGTAACACATATCCTTGGTGTGGTAAGGAGAGTACGCTTTCCTCTCCTTCGTGCTCCTTGTTTTTCTGTCGGTAACCGCGAGATTGACCGTCCAGTAGGATCCTTTACCAGGCTCGTTGATTGCTCGTGGAACGCGAACAAATATCTTGTTCAACGATAGATTGTGCCGGATCGAATTCTGAAAGGGGAACGATTAATCCTGGGATTACTCTGGGGGAGTGGGTCTGCTTACCTTCCAGCCTGGGCCAACGGTCTTGTAATACGGGAAATTGTCCAGGATCCAGTTGTAGATCTCATTCAGGGTTAGCGCCTGGTTCTTGCTTGTCATGATGGCGTAGACGATCAGCTTCGCGTACGAGTGCGGCGGCTTGCCATCTGTTTTTGCGTCGTTGAGAAGCGTCGGGTCGAACAGGCTGCTGGTACTGGCATGGGGATCTTGGGAAGGGGACGACCGAACTAGGGAGGGTGGAGAAGACAGTTTGTAGTCGAACCTCTCACTGTAGGCGTAGCTAGCTATGGGGCCATTGTGGAGGCCCATGGGATCGCTTGCGAGGGACTGAGGGGAGCTTGCGTAGTCCATGTTCAAAATCGCTAGGAAGGGTATGTCTGACTATGATATGCCGGGATGTTCGTACACCTGGATCTTTCGAAGATCGAATTGAAGCAAATCGAATCGGCGGAGAAATATATACTGTGATCAAGAATAACCGGAGCTTGATGCAACAAGGAAGTGGAGTAAATTGGATTGCGACTCGACTTGCGAGGAGATGATTTCGATTTGGTTGCGGCGCCAGCAACCGTTTTATAAGCGGATGGAGCTTACGCGAAACTCGAGTCCAGATAAAGCAAATGCTATGATCTAAAATACAGAGCAAACCGTGGTCAGCCCAATAGAAGAGAAGGTAGCACCCTCAATGTTGCACCAACGAGCACCTTTAATGTGATCTGTATGACATTTGGATGGCTAAAAAATCACTAGTGTGCACTTATTTTCATGATTGACGTACGTCAAGGCCCTATTTGAAAGTGGCCATACTTGGTCGGATGAAACAAGGGGTGTACCACATTTCATTGGTGATCCTTCATAGCAAGATGCACTTGCCAAACTTCGCGTCTCAATCCGGATTCCCATGTAAATAGCAATATCCCTGTAGTAACATTTAAAGCATTCCAAACCTGTGCTTGTTTCACTCTTGACATAAACCCCACCGCTGGTTTATGGCTGGAAATCCTGGCAACGCCTAATGTGCCACAGCAGTGAAATCGTAACACGCACGGTATGAAATGCGTAGATCTAATTGCTGAAGAGCTCTACCAAGTCCGCCGAGATAGAGAGCCCCCTTGGTGCTAGTCATCAGCGTCCATGGCGGGTGACTAGGTGGATCTTTCCGGAATGGGCGTCGCAGGATCCCATCCTCGCGGGACTGGCAAATGGTCGCTGGATGTCAGTTTAGCTTCGCCGCCAAACAGAAAATGTGCTTCGAAACTGGTTTGCTTTTTAAGGCGATTTGGGCATGCGAAGAGTCAACTCGCCGGGGATTGGTGGCAGACGGGCAGTCGATCTCTTGGATGACGAGGGGTGGTTTCTCTTCAGCAGATCCGTATCGAGTCAACAAATCTGTTTCTGATGATGGCATTGGTTTTGGATGGAATGAATCGCTTTGGTATTCTACAGATATGTAGGCCCAATGTATGGACTTGCACCACACCCACTCCTACTGAATGCCACCCACTTGCTATATCCGTTTGTGTGATTTAGCTCGATTCCCTCCATGCGTGAGACAATTCCGATCGGACATTGGGCCATGGCAATATTGATTCGGGTGCATATTTCCGTCGCTGTTTCAATCGCCTTTTTAATTTGGTCGCCATTTCTGTCGCAATCCATAGACAAGATTAATTCGACCGCATATCTCAGTCGCAACCTTAATCCCAATGGCTCTGCTTATCCTAGATTGGCATGTATGCGAAATCCCAATGATTCTGCTTATCCTAGATTGGCATGCATGCGATGACTGGTTTTGATCTATATTCGCAGCACTCGAAGTCCCGGTGTTGATCGTTTGGCGTATTAAACCCATGGCGTCAAACCTGTTTATATATTTCATGCTTGGTTTCATAGATCCTTCGCCGATAGTGACTGGGTTTGGTCGATTTGTAGACTGCGATTTCCGGGACAATACCTGTTCGCGTCTGCTGACTGAGGATGAGTAATGGTGGTGGTGGTGGTGGTGGTTGAGTAGCATTTATTCAATCAGTTTGTGGTAGATGGGTGATCTTCAATTACGAATGGGACTGGGGACAGAACACGCTTAGACTCGGAAAGGCTTGCGCTCGGAGAGTTCCAACATCACGGGGTACATGCGGAGACTGGAAGTAAAGTTCTCTATGTTGGCGCCGCTAGTTTCCCAAGGCTTTAATCCTGGTTCGGAGGCCGCGGCGGTTTTTGATATTCGATGGCGGTAGGCTTGAGTTAGTTTCATGTAAGGAAGTTCGCTATAGGGCACCGTGAGCTTTGGGACATGCGTGGTGCTTGAGGGGGGGTTTTTGGCGAGGTATTTGGTCCTATTTTTAGAGAGCTCCAAGGGTTGCACAAACTTTGGCTGTACGCAGGATGTTGGTGTGGATGACATCTCACTAGTGCTTTCGGAGTTGTATTCAGTCTCCCCACACAACCCAGGAAGTGATGGGGATTTGGTATCCGTGGTCTCTTGATTGAATAGATTCCTCGCTCGATCCTCAAACTTCTCTTGAAAGATATCGAATGCGCACCTGGAAATTTCGCGAACATCCTCACTTGTGTCACTGTATCCCGCACGTAATATATCCTCTACTGATCCCAAGTGAGGCTCCATATCGGTGGCAAAGCACTGGATGTACTCCATCATAATCCCCATTAGGCAATATTTGGCGAAGTCATTACCCCCTGTGAATCTTTCCACCAAAACTGGAACGCAATCCTGAATTTGCTTCTTCTTCACCAACGTTGTTATACATTCTCCAGCACGCAGTTGGAAGCCCTGGGAGTCTCTTTCAATCAACTCTAGAATCGATGGAACGAATTGCCTTTCAAACGGTGAGAAGTCTTCAGGGTTCAGATTGCTCCCCAAGGCTTCAACGAAACCCAAGGCACTGGTTACCAACAGGATCTCCTCTGATGATAGCTAGGGGGTAGGTTAGGTGGGGAGACATCTCTCAGCGACGAGTGTAAGAACCTACCAAGACTTTGATGTCGTTAGCCAGCCACTGGATCACGCTTAGGAGGTCTTGAGAGTGTGGATTTTCTTGATAAAGAGCATCAAGCTCTTTGATAGTATCGTTAAGTAATGACCAAGTGTCCTCGCTCTCTGACGTATGTTTTAAGATACTGGCGATATTTTGGTACACTTTTGGGAGGTCAGCAAGCTAAAGGGTGGCAAAACCTTGGTGAGGAACAGGTGGTAAAAAGGCGGATTGCAAAGCGTACATTGAGATCGTCGCTGTTTAGCGGGTTTATGGAACTCATCGAATAAAAGAGGTTACTTGTCGTTGCCAGGAGAGAAAAGTCCAGTCCAGCTAGTTACTTGAAGATTAGGGATGATTCGGTCCCCCTTTATAGTGTGGGAGCGTTGAGGTGGATTGAATGAATGCGCGGCAGATTTGCAGTGGTTAGATAAATGTTGAAGTGGTTTGTTATTCGTATTAGACTGATCTGTGCACATTCAACAAGAATCTGGACGTTGTGGTAATGGATGTGATTGACGCACTGCTCACATTTAAATGGCGACTAATTACTATCCTGCAGCAAATGCCCCTGCCTCCTTGACATGGACGATCACGTAAACTTTGCTTGATTGGGGCGCTCCCCTTATAAATGGAGAGTAGCCATGGTGGCATTGGGAGGATGAGGGAATTACTGGAGCTTTATGTGAAACAAAATGAGATTTCCCGCCAACGGTGACCATGGTTGTGTCTGAGAGCACTTTATTGCTGAAGGAACCTCCATTTCCAAACGAGGAATGGCACTATATTTCTTATGCAACGAGGAAAGGAAACAATGCATTATGATAAGAATGTATGACAGTAGTGGGATGTGTTTAGAAGTATTTCTTGGCGAAAAAGGCTTCGAAGGGAGTTTGTTGCTCGACGGCTGAAGAGTAGTCGGGCATGCTGAATAGGCAAAAGGTTAGTCCTGCTTTCGAACAAAAAGAATGAGGAAAGAGCGCTTACGTGGAATATCCACGGGAGGCTTGCTTCAGGAAACGGCCGTTGATCTTTCTGGCAGTCTTCGAGTTGGTTCTGGTGCGCTGACCATGCACAGGCAAACCAAGAGCATGTCTTTTACCGACGTAGGAATTGATTTGACGAAGCTGTAAAACGTTGTTCTTGACCTGTCTTCTCAAGTCACTCTCGATAGTCATATCGGTCAAGAGGCCACTGAGCTGATTGATTTGAGTGTCGGAAAGCTCGCTGAGCTTACATTCTTTGTGGATGCTCAGTTTGTTGCAAAGTCTCTCAGCAGTAGAATGACCAATGCCATAGAAATAAGTCAATGCAACGCGAACGACTTTCTTGTCGGGCAAATTCACACCAAGAAGATGGAGCATGGTTGTTTCAATACGCTGTGGACTGTGTGAACGGAGTTTATCGAGGGAACTTGACCGACTATGTAGCAAAAATTTTCTCTACACAAATATTCCTGGAGCTTGATCAATTTTTTAGGGGCAAATCAACTCATTGGGCAAGAGTGCATCACGCATGGAGAATCTGGTCTAAGTTTATTTCGATCATGCCAAGTTGGAATAAATCTATCGACCAACATTGATTTATTTATTTTCATCGAACAGCTTGTTAAATATGTTCTTCGTGTTGGCGTATACTTGATCTGGCGTGGCCATGCAAGATACCTGTGAATGGATGTTGGTTAACGGCTCATTGGAAAGGCGCTGGATGTGTGTCTTACCTTTTGGACTTTACCGAGGTTGTCGTAATGCTCAATGACTGGGAAGGAGGTGTTCTTGAAGGTATCGAATCTCTTACGGATGGATTCGATGTTATCGTCGGTTCTACCGCTGCTTTCACCGCGCTTCAACAAACGTTTCTCCATCTCTTCGGTAGGGCATTCGAAGTAGAGGACGAACTTGCATTCACACACCTGTGGATCGTCCGTTAATTTTTGTCACCGAAATTAGCCGTTCTCGAGACTTACACTCTTCTCGAATTCCAAGGCTTGGTCCATGGCTCTGGGGAAACCATCCACCAAAAATCTCTTAGAGCCACTGGCTTTCATGGCATTGCGAAGCAAGGCAATGGTGACTTCGTGAGGGACAATCTTGCCTTCCTTGATGTAGTTGTTGATCAAATCGTGGAACTCGGAACCAGGGCGGCTGGCTTCCTCGCGAAGCAAATCACCAGCTACAGAATAGCGGGTCAGCTTATCTGTTTGGTTGGCTCAGATGTTGGATATATCGTTAAAGGTAAACTAACCTGAGAGATGAACGAATCCAAAGTCTTTAACGAGACGAGCGGACTGAGTACCTTTACCGGCACCTGGGCCACCTATTTACGAAAAGCATTGTGTTAGTATCGACGCATCACCTAACCCATAGCCGATTACGGGAGCTTACCAAGCACAAAGATAACTGTGACATCCTCTTTATCGAAAGCAGGACTGGAGCTGGAGGTCTCGGTAGATTTCTCCTCCTTAGTAGCTTCCTTGGAAACTTCCTCCTTCTTCGCCTCAAGCTCTTTGCCCTTTGGGTCTGATTTATGGTTTAACGAATGCCGCTTACGGATTTCAGTAATCTAAGATAACGAACCTGCTTGTTTGCCGTAAACCACAAAGAATGCAGATGCGACGATGGTGGCAACGGCAAATATGGCAGCGCCAGATGGGCCTTGTTTCTGCTCAACAGCAGGTGCTACCTTTTTGGGCTGCTTGGCATTTCTGACGACTGAGTTGGAGAAATTACGGATGTCGCAGGCAAGGCGAGGGGCTCTTCTAAGGCTGGCCTGTTGAGTGGCACCGCTTCTCAAAAGGAGAGATTTGTTGACCAACGAGCGAGAAATAACTGAACGGAACATATCTATCAGACAAGAGACACTGGCCCAAAGAAGCAATTAGCTGTTAAGTTCAGAAAATCATTCATCTCCTTATTATCCATGTTTTTTTGTAAATATGATCGGCCAATATCTACAAGGGATTGGCTCCGACGATGGTTGGATATTTTAGGATATTTTTTAAAGATCGAGTGGGCCAAATGACAGCATTCAGAAGGATCAAGATAGATCTAAATGATTGTGTTGTCTTCTGGATCAATTTGGCTTAGTGCTAATCAAA
Source organism: Basidiobolus meristosporus CBS 931.73 (assembly GCA_002104905.1). NCBI lineage: Eukaryota > Fungi > Basidiobolomycota > Basidiobolomycetes > Basidiobolales > Basidiobolaceae > Basidiobolus > Basidiobolus meristosporus. The sequence continues at coordinate 25,473 of MCFE01000026.1, read as the reverse complement.
TAAATTCTCGGAGAACGTATACAAAGCCATGGAATCTATTGTGAATCCTGTTGCTGTGTTGGCACTGCATACGTGTTAAACGTCATCCTTATTGCCTTCCTCTGGTAGACTGTACCAGACTCTACCACAGCAATGGAATGCTTGAAATGGTTCATCCCGTTATTTCTTCTTCCACAGCCTAGTGCTTCACCGTACTTTATCTATCTATTTCTGCTGTCCTATCTGTTACATAGTAAACCGTGTATATACTGTACCATCTTACTTTTGGCATTGCTTGGGTCCACTTGCTACTGGGGAACAGATCATTGTTGGGTTGACACCAACAGTATGAATTTTTTTTCGACCAGAGATATCTCCCTTCTTACTCCGCTGCCTTAACCAGCTGAAGAACAGTTAGCGATGAACTGGTTTTTCTTTTGCCTCGTCTTCTGAACTCCTCTTCCTATTGGTCCTACCACCAATGGGGCTTAAAACTTCACTTGATGTTGGCACAATCGCTATGTTGGAAAGATTCAAAACGGTTCCCGACGTCATCAAATCCGCTTGTGTGACTCGGTCAACTAAACTCTGCCTTGAATGGAGGTTTCTTTTACTTTACTCTACTACAACAGTACAAATATGCAATAAAAGCATTTCGACTCCATTTGAGATGAACGAGATTTTATGGAACAACGTAGATACACCAATCCTTCAGATATACATCAATACACAAACAAGTCTCTTCTAAACCATCGGTGTCCGCTAAGCCTTTTTGGTCTTGCGATATTTCATGGGGATGTTGAGGAGATTGGTATCGGACAGAACCTTTTGTCTGGTTCCAGGATCCCCACCGAAGAATCCCTTCCTGGCGTTGCTCCCAGAGTTGCGTTGCTTGTGAGAAGAGGCCGTCTCGGGCCCAGAGAATTTTTGATTAGCAGCACGGTAGTCGCCTCTGGATTTCTCACTCCACTCGCTCTGGGTAATGATGCCATCTTCATCCGTGTCTACCTGGCCAAATATCTCATCAAACCATTCTTTACGCAGCTCGCCGTTCGGGAAGTCGCCTGGGAAGAAATGCTCCAGCTCCCCAATATCCAGGCCGCCATCTCTATTCAAGTCGTGCAGTTTGAAGAAAATGGTGTCGTCAGAGTCGTCGATACCATGGATCACTTTCATGTGTCTAGTGAAGAAATGAAGGGGTGAATATGCGGACTACTCCACCTCCCGTGTCTACAGACAACCTACTCTCTTTCGTATGGAGAAAGCTCGCCATGGGTGAACGACAGAAGCGAGAGAGTTCCCAATAACCAAAGTAGCTTCATAATGCAGTGTGATTAGAGATTAGATGCTCACCCTTCTTCGTTGGCATTTAACCAGAAGGCCCCTCCTCCCCCTTCCCCCTATTTCCTATTCCGGCCAACCCCTGAGGCCTCCAAGCCTGGTGAGAAGAAACATCAGGTTTTAATCAAACACCGTGAGAACAGGATCAGATTGGGATTAATGTATGATATAGGTGTCGTGAGATAATGAATGATATGGTTGATTTGGGATAATATACACATTAGGTGATGGATGGCAGTATAGGGCATGGTGCTTAGAACCCACTTTTTTTACGCAGTTCTGGGCCTTTGACCTTCACCCAAAACAAAGCAGCAATGCTAAGGATGTTCAGCAACGCCAAAAAGAGGGAGAGATAGTTCTCCCCCATCGCTTGGATTAGTGGATCTGCGGTGATCGAAAGAATAGCGGCCAATACCATTCGAACGAAATTGGCAGCTGCAGTGGCGCTTGCACCTCGGCCAGGCACCGAATCCACTAAGTATGTGGATATGGATGTGGTGATCTGCATCAACCCGAAGCAAAGGATTCCAAAAGCAACAATCGGCACTGCTAGGGAGACCTTGTAGTATACAGACCATCCGAACATCAGGATTCCTCCTGGGATGAATATGATCCCACTGACCCATGCGTTTAGCCCCAATCGATCCTCCGGGATGTTGTGGCCACCCCGCGCTATTCTTGCTTTCTTCAGGAAATAATCCGATAGCATCCCCCCTACGAAACTTCCAACGATATTCCCGCAACCAGCGCCTAGGTAAGTCAACCCGGTTTGGGAGGAATCCAAATTGTAAGCACTAGCAAATAGCCCAGGCAGAACTGTTTCTGTTGTAAACATGGCACCGAAGGAGATACCCGTTTCGATGGCAATCACCAAGATAAACAGGTGCTTAAGTAGCCCTAGTGATGCTATGGGGTTCATCCGTTTGGGCGAGTTGGAGCTGGAGACAGCCTTTACGCTATGCTCGGGGGTCTTGGTCTCGTCTACGTTGTCTTCAATGACGACTGTACCATCACCTTCCTCTTTGGGCTCATCGCTGATCACGGCTGAAGTGGCCCATTGACCGTCGTGTCTATAAGTCTCTGGCAGAGCGAAAAACATTACCAGCAAAATAAATATAGCCAGGATCGCACAGAACCAAAAGGTTGCTCTCCAACCGAACGCCGAAGTCAAGAAGCCACCGATAGTAGGTCCCTGATGGATAAAGTAGATTAATAACTATCCGCGAGGCAATCGGCATCCAACTCTACTTACTATGAGCGGACCCAAGTACTGCCCCAGAAACAGTAATCCCATAGCTGTACCCCTCTCATGCAAATCATAGCAATCGGCAATCGTTCCTGCACCCAAGCTTGATGAAGAACTTGATCCGCACGACTGTATACAACGTAGGATGATAAGCAACGTGATGTCATTTACGAAAGCGCTGCCGATTGAGGCGATGATGAAGATGGCTATGGAACTCAAGTACAAGACTCTCCGGACTCCATAATGGTCGGATATACTGGCCCATAGAACCGGGGCAATTCCCATAAACAAGATGAACAACGAAACAGTTGCGTTGACGGCAGTGCCGGACGCTCTCAAGTCCTCAGTAATGGTTGGTAATGCTGGGAAATATACAGTCGACGATAATGGCGCCAGCATACCCGCAATTCCCAGTTGAGCAACAATCAAGCTCTTCTTCGTTTTCGAAAAGGTTCGAGGGTCTTGCTCAAGAACTGGGACAAGGGTTAACTGACGCTGCATGTAAGATAAGACTCCTCTGCGTTTGAAGTCCGTTTCCACATCCTTTGTTACCGCCGTATCGTATTTCACTTCTCTCTGAGTTGATTCATCCATGTCTTCGATCGCTCACTTGCCTGAAACTGAACCAACAAAAGGAACAAGAATTGTTAAGCGAGACGAGAAACCTTTGGGCAGTTTAAATAATCGAGATATCCCTCCAATCAAGTCCAGGCTGATCAATTTGAGTAGGAGTGATGTGCAGAGCGGTGAGAAGATTTTCCACCAATGATTGACTAATACCGGATAAATTCGCCATGTACGTCAGATATGGCCCATATAAGCATCCAACGAGTGTGTACAGCTCGTTCGCTTTTGGTGAGTACTGGTCGATGTACAGGAATCCTATCCTCTACTCAGCGCGAAAACCAAAATTCCGTGTGTGACGATGAGCGAGGATTCATCATGTATTAAGCTTTTGTAGATTCGGTGGTTTCAGGAATTATTCAGCAACTACTTTGGGGAATGGTGCCATCGAATATTGGAATTGGTTTCTGATGCTGGTTACACGATACTGGTTACACGATGCAAACGTTGAAGCTAATTGAGCGAAAACCTTAATGCCCATCGCGAACCGCTTATTAATGGCTCGGGTAAATCTAGCCTGATTGGTTTACAATATCACTGCGCGAAAATCACATCAAAAAAGGCCAACACTCGTCACTTGTTGCGGAAGCTTGATTTGGACACCTCACAAAAATAGCCAAGTACCTGGTTAACCAAAGGAAGTTGGCTGTTTGAATCGCGCATCGTTTCTATTCTTAGCCATCGATCGTTTGTTTAGTGCTAATTGTGCACCAGATCATCTGCCTAATGTTAATCATGTACTAGATCATGGTTAAGCAAAGATCGAATGCTTCCCACGTAAAAGCGGTGCCAAATCTTTGAGTAATACTTGTTGACGTAGATGTCATAGAAACCTGACCACGACCAATCCCTTAAGATGAGACACTAAGGGGAGTTATTGCGCTAGAACCTATGTGATACGCGGGAAACCATCGAATTGCACACGAATTGGGGCTTAGAAGGAGAGGGTCTTAGTTTGGACCAAATGACATGTTGCGATGAAGTATTTTATTAACGAGGAGGCGAGGAAAGGCTAAAGTATGATACAGATAATTGTTGATCCGCCCAGGGTTCGTTATAAGCCAAACCTTGGAGCCTGATCCAATTCTTGGGAAGCTGGATCCAAAAGCCCCGAGAAATAACAGGTTGAAAGATTGGGCATCTCCCGGATTTGACCGTGTGGAAGTGCATAGGCTTTCTCTGTACCAATGGATTCCACGAATGATGTGTCGTAGGCGGCGCCCGTTTTATAATGGCCAGATGCTAATAGGCTGGGCGAACTGGTGTAGCAACTGTGCTGAAAACTGCCTGATGTGTAGAGCATGGAGCCGGTGTTGGCCTCGATGCCCCCAGGTTCTATGGTTGAAAGCGTGCACGACAGCGACGAGACACGGTGCCTGTAGTGATTCATATTCGGCTGGTGAATCTCATGGGATGGAGTGATGGGCAAGCATCCGGGAAAGCTTGATGGCAAGCACTCCATTTGAGGCATCGCAAAATCCCATCTCGATACGTCTGGCTGGTATGGTGAGAACTGCCTCTCGTGGTTCATTAACGTGGATTTCGTCTCCTTGACAGCAAAGTTAATGGTCCAATAAGAGCCTTTCCCCGGCTCATTGATGGCACGCGGGACCCGCAAAAACATTTTGTTCAAGGAGAGGTTGTGGCGAATGGAATTCTGTAATCAAAGGGTCAGTATGTGATGCAGTGTTGGTTGAAAGTGGAATCTTTACCTTCCATCCGGGAGCCGCAGTCTTGTAATAGGGGTACTTTTCTATTATCCACACATAGATTTCATTGAGGGTGAGAGCCTGGGACTTGCTTGTGAGAATGGCTTGTGCTATCAGCTTTGCATATGGATAGGGAGGCTTTTCGGAGCGGTTAGCACCTTTCTTGGGAGCAGGTTTGCAATCCGGATTCGGATGTGCGGATTTGATATATGAAGACATATGAGGCTTTGATGGATGGGAAGGAGCCACGATCAGAATATGCAGAGTACATCTGGGCGTTCTCTTCTGGAAGCATGTCCATCATTTCTATATTGTTGGAGGAAATCGAGCTGATGAGGAGCAATTGGAGGTCAAGGCCAGATTTAAATAGACAACCACGGTGTGTTTCAATGCTGAAGGTTCCCTGCGAATGTCTGCTGACTCGATAGTCAGGGCAGGATATTAACGACGACTCGATACCAGGTTTCAGACGAGAGATATCGTTGACTGGCTTGGGGTAAATTGGATCCAGGTGTTGCTGGAATTAATCCCTTTTTAGGTTGTTTTCCGATGACAGGCGGATCCCAGGGTTAGGGTCCGAAAATTTATGCATGCCTGAATCATAATTATTGGATGTGAGTGGCCACTAGGTTGTGGCATTTGTAGTTAGGATGCTTTGGGTATTGGAGTGCCAAATGGGTGCGATTAGGGGAATCAGCTTCTTTACAACACTCCAAGCAAAGAACTGGGTTTGGATGATGTTCCATCCACATTAGCTAATCTCAATCCAATGATCTAGCGAGATAAGGAAAACATTGATTCTTCGTGTATAGATGTTATGCGCTATGCGAAAATCCTTGAGATTGTGATGTTTGAAATGATGCCAGCTGGAAATCCCTGAGATTACCAAATGATGCCAGTTCTGAGATTGCCAAATGATGCCAGTTGGATGCCTTTGCGATGTGATATCATTGGCTATGTGGTCATCGCTGACCTTGCCGTAGCTCCAAGATTATTGTCAAACAAGGCGCACAAATCTATTTTCATGCAATGCTTTCCTTATGACGACTAATCTCGACAATGCATCTTTTTCTAGAAATGTGAGTTTGATTCGAATGTCTCCGAATATAGTACCTTTCAGTGGATGCTTGTCTTGGCCACTTTCGCCCAGTAATACTGCTGGGCCTCCCCCTCCCCTATCCAATGACCACCGCCACATAATTCCTTCTGCTCCATGCTCGAGATACGAAGGAAAGTTCGAAGTCTATGCGTATGCAATAATGAGCTACATACCATTCCGGGTTATATTCAAACATTTGTATGAGCAATTGATACGAAACATACCTTCGTTGGTATCCCCGAGAATGATGAAACTGGCTTGAATCACACCGTAATTAAAGGGCAACGAATGCCATCCACTTCCCTCATCATATGCAGTGCATTGAGGTTTGTTAGGGCTGAGATAAGATGTCTCGAAAGCTGAAAATTCCTGAAGGCTAACAACTTTTCGTTCAGCAGGTTGATGACCGTGTATGCCATAATATACACACTATATGATCCAAGCTCCAGCTAGTTCTTGCGATCTGGTCCCTGATTGGACATTGGTGAGAGTGTAGGTCTGTGGGTGGTAGAGAGCAGGCTATTTACGAGATTTCTGCAGTTAGTCAACAGTAATATCCAACAGAATCTGGAAATAGGAAATTAACTAGGATAAAGCCATTGCCTGCTACTCGAACGTTTACTTTTGCGGCTGTCAGAATTGTGCTCAAATTAAAAATCAAGGAATTCGCAAGGTTGCTTAAATTGACATGGGCAGACATGAATGCCAAATGTGGGAGTTCCTATGACCAACAGAACTGAATCGCTCTCAAATGTCACTTTCGCCTGCATCATTTCTCAGTTCCATCAGCCATTCAGCGCTCCTACTTGTCGGAGAACAGGTTTTCAGCTCTTCCAAATCTTGCATGCGTCTATCACTTAAAATGATATAAATACCCCACACTTATCACCATATTCAGTATTCTCCCTAACCCCCTCTTCTCTTGGCATTTGCTCTCCTACGGTTTAAACCACTTCCCAATCCCAAACTATCATGGTCTGCCATCAACCCTCATTGAAGGGAGCCAAGCTTCTAGTGAAGTCCAGCGGACTTGCGACACGTCTGGAGAGGCCCAGAAAGACTCGAGTGGGAGTAATACCGCAAGCACTCCCAGACACTGCTACCACAGATAAAGAGATTCGAGAATGCCACACACTGACGCTGGACCTTTCCCGGGAACGGATTGCAGTTTCCCAGGCAAGCTGCTCACTGATCAATTATGCAGTGTCAAAACGGGATCTCATGATTCCTAACACGGCCATTGAACGAGCCATCAAACGCACCAGTAGATACAACATAGAGCCAACCCAAAGTCCACCCCCTTGTTCATGTCAGATCATGTGATGATTCTACAGTAATAGTAGCTCTCTATTTAGAATGATCAACCTAATAATTAATGAGTGATCCTATATCCGTGTACTAAAAATCGCAGTCATAGTTATGATTTAGTCAAAAGTTGTTTACTCTTGAAATTTTAAATAAACATACGTTTCTAGTAATCGTGTGGATATTCGGTTCGTTATTTGTCACTCTGTTTGTAGTTCAGGAGTCCACTCTGATTCACCGTTCCTCCTCAGATTCCTTTGCTTATGTCTTCACCGAGTCTCCCCAGTGAACACCCTCTAAATGAAAAGCCTCCGAAAATGAAAACCCTCGATATAGCCAAGTTTTTTAACCCGTCGAAAAACCCGTTGGAGGTAGATTCGGAGGGGATTCCCCATACATTACCATCAGTTGACAGCAAAGTACAAGGTATTTCTTCTCTAGATCTATTCGACCGTACATTTCATTTTCGTGCTGCAATATACAATCTTGTTGACAGTCCATTCTTGCTCTTCTTATCAAGTAGAAAGTGCTTCGGAACAAATAAAGCCCACAGAAGAACTGGTGAAGCCAAAGAGGGGTAGGCCTAAGCGCATTCCCTTAGAGTTGAAGAGTTCCTCCGCTGTTGATGCTACGACAGAGCCGTTGGCAAAGGATGTCGCTACATCAGATCAATCACTTGGTACCCAGCGACGTTCTGTTAGATTAAAAAGTAAGCCAGTCAGCCAATATTTCGTACCGCTCATATTTGATGAAGAGATTGTTCCCCCACCACAACCGAAAAGTCCCAAACCAAAGAAATCGGCCAGAAAAACTCCAACTCTAGGTGAAAATACAGCCACCATTGAGGCATTTGCGTTAGAGAAACCAGGTATGCAATTATTGTAGATTGCCAAATGACGTGGGAATATGCTCATCCGGTTGTGCTTTGTGTTGTATCCACCAGCCCTAGAAGAAAAGCCTGAGCTACCACAGTTGTCAGCCCAACCTGTAGAGAAAGGCGATTCCGTTTGTGAGAACACAGGGTCTGTAGCAAGCGCCGATCTTCCTAAAGATGTGAAACCAGTGAGCGATCATATTCATCCATTCTTCCTGAAAGATAAAGCAAAACCTAGCGATGATAAAGAAGAAACGCCAGTGGCTCATGAGACCCCAGTAGCAGTTCATCCATTCTTCACTAAACCTCAGCGGCGGTCAGATACTATAGAGGCAGCCGACTTTCCGATTTTGAGCACAACGAACGCCAGTCACTCTGATTGTCCTCAAGTATCAGAACACACACATATTGGATTGGGGCTATCGAATGGAACGTCTAGAGAGTTGCTTGCAAGTTTCTATAGCGGACGCGAGGCACATCCATTTTTACAACCTCGCGCATTATCTAAATTTTCGAGCGTAACACCCAAGATCGAAATGTCGAAGACACCCCAATACCCAGCCATGTACCCACAAGCCTTCCTCCATCAACACGGCCATGTGCGTCAGCTTGAAGAGGAGCCCATCGTTAAAACCGAAACCGCATTGCCTAGAAGGGAAATCCCTATCTACAACAGCTCTGGAATTACCCAACAAGCAAACCAATTCTTTCAACGTTGCGTAACTCTCGATGCGAACTCCACGAAAGGCAAGATGATTGCCACAGACCCGACCGTTCGCTTGTCATCAGGTCAGCTACAGAATCATTTTGAAAGCGTGTATGGCGAAACGCTTTTGAAGTCATCTGCGTGCCATCCCCTCTACCAACGATTACTGCTAGCAGAAAAACCATTTTCAGATGGAACGTTGCCCTGGTTTGACAAATACAGACCCAAAGTGACAACTGGCATGCTAGACAACCAGCGGAACCTGAATTATCTACTGGAATGGCTCAATCATTTAAAAGTAAATCCGTCCGTCAGCAAAGCCGAAGACCAAGTGGCACCTGGCAGAAAAAATGGAAACCGGAGTAGATGCAGGCGGGTTGTATCAAGCGATGAGGAGGAGTTCAACCCAGAAAAGGGGTATTCTTCTTCAGAAGAATTTCAAACCACATTCAACAAGTTCGGTAGAAAGCGTATGAAGCCTCAGAACCTTGACAGCTTTAGAGTAACATCGAAGGTGATTTTATTGGATGGAGGGACTGGGTCGTGCAAGACCAGCTCTGTCTATACATGCGCAGATACCGCTGGTTATGAGGTTTTCGAAATCAATCCAGGAATGAAGCGTTCTGGCAGAGACATGTTGAACCTTGTAGGCGAGATGAGTCAGAGTCATTTGGTTGCAAGTCGTGGCTGGAACTCCAGGCATGATATGCTGGTACCCACTGAAGCTGACACAAGACAACCCACCACGAAACAGTCATTGATATTGATCGAGGAAGCTGACATATTGTTCGAAGAGGATCGAAATTTTTGGGGTTCTATTGTGGCTTTGGTAGAGAAGTCGAAACGGCCTATAATCATCACATGCAACGATCTTAGTAAAGTCCCTACGTGGGAGGTGAATTTGCAGACTGTTCTTCACTTCGACAAGCCAAACGTCGAGGAGTTGGCATTGTACACAAATCTCATATGCTTGCTAGAAGGGTATTTTGTGGATCCCCTGGAAATTCGGCAAATCTGCCATATGAATGACGGGGACGTTCGGAAAACCTTACAATGCCTACAATTCTGGTGCAAATCCATCAAATCTCCAGAGTGTCCTGGTGAAGAAGAGGCACCAGCGCCGGAGACCAAGAAGCGTGATATCGAGGGAGAAGAGGGCCCGTTGAAACGTCAGAAGATCGACGATGAGCACTTTGTGCCTACCCCCACTGACGAATCGAAGGATTTGAGCACTTTCCAACGATGTAATCTGCCTTTGGCTGGAATGTTTGGCATCGCTGATCACTTTAGTGCATTGGAATCGCATGGGGAGAATCTGGAAAGTGTTTGGAGTGAACTACTGGATCAGTGTGAACACATCTCCAAGTTCGGGAAGCGTCAGTACTGGCTGTCGGAAAAGCTAATCAAGGCTGAGATTGATTCTTTGTCTGAAAGTGGCACAGTTGCACAGTTGCCAGCATCGGATGATAGTGATAAGCCAAGTAATGCTGAAGACAATCGTTCGCAACTACATATGCTTGAATCTATGTGCGCATACGCGGAGAATCTGTCGTTCGGAGCAGCGTATCTGGGCCTCAATGAGGCAAGAAGCCTACAGGTAAGTAATAGGTCAGATCGTGCCTGCTTCGTTGCTTGCCAACTAACAATATCATTTTAGGTATTAGAGCCAGATGTATATGCTCCGTCAAAAAGCGACAATCAAGGGCCTCCTATTGTCTATAAAACTCCTACTCCATGGGACCATCTCGCAGTGGATGATGAGATCCGTATATATCATGAAGTCCTGAGCCGTCTTCAATTGTCAGCCAAGACAAAGGAACACAACTGTAGCGCAGGGCTTTCAGTTGGTCAGGTTGAGCACCAGTTGATTTTTGAAACTGAGGATATCGATGAATGTTCTACTTCGCGGTAGGTATCGTAAGCACTATCCTATGGGAGCGGTTCTTTAAATTTCCTGTTTACAGCGCGCTAGAGAAGTTGGTCCCACTAGATTTAGCCCTCTCGCCAGCGGTTTATGTAAGCATCAAGAATACTGGTGTACCATATCTAAGAGGGTACATGAAGGTGATCTGCAAATTGGAGCAAAATGGACCACCTCGTGGAAGAACAAGAGCTAAGGCTAGGTCGAGATATCTGCACGTGTTAGATACAGTAGAAGCAGATAAGTTGGTAGAAGAATATCTGGTCAGTAGTTGGCTAGAATAATTTGAAGCTTCGACTAACCATGTGACCTGGTAGACCGTACGCCATCATTGTCAAAGCATATCCAACGGTAACGTCGAATCTTCAATCACGAATCAGATGCATTAGACATAGACAAGAAATTGCATTCTTCTTTGATGTATTTTTATATTTCACCACTCCTTTGTAAACTGCCCACACAACGAGACACGATCTCTTTCCTGCCATTCTCGCGGTTCTCGCGATTTTTCATCATCATGCTTATAGAAATCCCCCTCCCTCCCAACAAACATATATGTTTAAATTGATCGAGAACTTTTGGTTATATTCAGTGGATTTTAGTTTGAACTAATTAGGTTCCGTTTGATGCCACTCCTCCCGATAAAAGAAACCGTTATGCTCTTTAATTCCTCATGCTCTTCCTTCGTTCTTGTTCGTATCGTGTCGCCTCAATTGTAACCATATTGGGTATGATCAGCGGAGTCATAGGTGCTGCTGACCCCATGATGCGTGAGTGTAGCCAAGCCCCTTTGGTTCAATGTCCGGTAGGGTTCTGCTGTTCAAAGTATGGGTTCTGTGGAAAAGGGGAGTCCTTCTGTAAGGTTGACTGTCTGTTCCAATGCGATGGCCACCCAGAAGCAAGTAGGAAGTCTGCTCCACCCGTCGGAACATTCATTAGTCATTGCAGTATCCCCGGCACAGTCGCAATGTCATTCGTTGATGGTCCACACGCGCTGACCGAACAATTACTTGACACACTCAAGGCAAAAGGACTACGGGTTACTTTCTTCGTGATCGGAAATGCACTGGAGAACCCAGACCTGAAGTCTATCGTAAAGAGAGCCTACGATGAAGGTCACCACATTGGCTCCCACACGTACAACCATATTGATACCACGCTTAAAACTATCCCAGAGAATGAGGTTCGAGAAGATTTGATTAAAGCTGAAGAGGTCATATACGACGCCATCGGAAAACGTGTGCGGTACTTTCGCCCTCCCTCAGGCTCCAACAATCCGGCGCAGCTCAAGTTGTTGAAAGGATTGGGGTACCAGACGGTATTCTGGAATATGGATACTGAAGATTGGCTTCATCAGAGCCCAGATCATGTTCGAAGCGTATATGCCAAGAGTTTGCAACATATCGATCCCACGAAGCATCAGATTCTTTCGCTTCACCATGACGATCATTATGCCTCTATAATAGCTGCTCCAGATATCATTAAAATGGTCGAGGATGCTTGCTACAAGATTGTTACCATTCCCGAGTGTTTAGGTGACAAGCAGTGGTACAAGGATGAGAATGTACATGCCGATCATCAAACTCCTTCCGTTGACGCAAATTGTACCGTGAAATATCCTGTGCTGTTAACCGACAATACCACTGCCATTGAGGATAAATCGATAGCACCCGACATTGCACCAACTCTGCTTCTAAACATAGTCATTATCGGGATGCTTCTCAGTATATAATCCAAGGATGCTTTTCAAAACATAGCCCAATTTTGAAGACTTGTTTCTATTTAATCTCCCGAACCATTCCTCAACGTCCCATTTCTTGGTGAAACATTGATTTAGGACTGCCTACTCTGTTGGATTAAAATAGACTCTTATTGATTGAAACAGTAGGTTTCATTAGATGTGAGATATTAGATATATAGGGTACGTGCTCGGAAATACTCTCTCAATGCGATCATTTGTTTTTGCCTGGATATGCTGCTTTACGACGTTGGAGAAACTAGTCGTAGGCACTAGCATTGTTGAGAGCTTGAATATGACAGGCACAGCGAATGGGGTGCTACCCACAACTGCAAAGCCAATCGATAAAGCACAGGCCCTGGATGATTACGATGAGGGGTATTCTGAAGGTCGCAAAAGTGCCTATTCTGAAGGATACCAAGCTGGATTAGAAAAAAGTTATTTCCGTGGCTACTCGAAAGGAAAGGAAAGAGGGCAGAAGGAAGGGGAAAAGCACGGACGCAACAAAGGGGAAAAGCATGGGCAAAGGGATGGTTATTGGGCTGGGTTCCATGATGGCAGAGACAAAGGGATAGAGCTTGGTGAAAAATCCGGATACACCAAGGGTGTGATTGCAGGCGAGGCATACGGCTATGAATCTGGACTCAAGAACAGCTTGGAGCAAGGCGGAGAGTTGGTAAATCTTAATCACACAAGTCTGGATAATTCATCAACTATCTTCCAAGATATGCTGGAAAAAATCCAAATTCATACGGATACATCTGCCTTGTTCAACCAGAAAATCAATATTATCTTGGAGAATTTGGGTAGCAATTCTACACTATCAAAAACCAAAAGCACCATCAATAAATCAAATAGATCATTATTGCATTTTTCTGCGTAATCAAGTACAACTTTATCTTTTCAGGTTTACATCAACTGATACAAATATACTGCCATAGCCATGCCTACCAAGACATTCACAGGTGTACTAGCTTGGTTCCAGTTCGCTCCATTGGCATGGTTATTGTTGTTGCTATTGTTGGGGGTGGTTTGAGGGTTGGGGTTTGCCGCCGGGGTATTCGTGGCCGCTGGTACAGGTGTAGCCGCTGGCTGTTGAGGCTCGTTGCCTGCATTGTTTCCTCCGCCATCGCCTGGTTGACTCGGGGGCTGCTGGTTGTTGGGTTGACCAGCGTCTCCATTATTCCCATTCCCGTTCCCGTTCCCGGTGCTGCTACCCCCGCCTGAGCCATTCCCGCAGAATGAAGGCCCCACTCCACAGAATCCCCACTGTGAGCAGCAGGACCCGGCTGGGCACTCGACTCCATTCCCGCATCTGCCATCAACACTCAGCGCCGCCTGGCTGGCTGAGATCCCGCATGTAACTAAAAGAGTCAGGATAATGGAGAATCTCATTGTTACTTCAAGTGGACTAATATGAGTTTGTACGAGGATTCACTCCGTTTGCTTGGTGTGGTTTTGCCGCTGCTTTGCTGGTTTTCTTGATTTCGCGTATCTCGAGGATGATCACTGCTTGCTGGTTGTCAAGGATCGCTTCTGTTTCTCTTTGGATTTGACTTGTACGAAAGGTCTCTAGGGAAGGTCTCTCGATTGTTGGCTTGTTGGTGTTCAGTTACTCACATCCTCTGGTATTTTATATCAACTCACATCCCCTGGTATTCTGTATCAATGCTCACTCGAGTCATCCCAAGAGTGTGGCAGTCATCTTCCTTGACATCATCCGTTTATGCATAAAGAAGATCACGTAGAATGGCCAAGCTATTAAGCATGAGAATACGTTCATGACATTGCATAGTGCTTATTCTGATTCGCTGTAGAGGTACCAATCGCTTGAATTAGCCAACCAAAAGATTAAAAGCTAGGAGTCATACAAATGCTATTATGATATGACTGAACATAATCGGATATTTTATTGAATGCAGTATAACTTCCTGATGTTGCTTAAACAATTCAAAATGTAAATGGCAAAATAGTGAAGACAATCTACAGTTTTCGCTTACGGAAAATTTCATGTTGCTATGTATATAAGTGCAAATTTTAGAGCCAGAAGCCACCATTAACCCCTAACATTCTAATTCTCTAATACTATCATGCGATTTGCCATTGCTGCCTTCTCCATTCTTACCTTTGCTTCATATCTCATAAAGCCCGCAGCAAGTGTTTTGAGTGTCGATGGAACATGTGGAAATGGAATCGAATGCCCAGCTGGATCATGCTGCTCTCCCTGGGGATTCTGTGGAGCTGGTGAAGGCTTCTGCAATGCCCAACATTCCAGCATTCCAGCACTTGCAGTTACCACAAACGGCCAACCCTCACAAACTGCCATTGGAGCAACTTCCTCTCAAGTGGTAGCGCATCCAAGTGCTACAAACTATCCGGTAAACAGTGGGGTACCAAATCCTAACAATACAGTAGCCAATCAAGGCATGCGCAGTACACCAAGTATAATTTTTACCAGTGCGCTTCTCTTAGCAGCCAGGAATCTTCTGCAGTAATCAATGTATTCAATAGAATAGATGTACTTTTCATAGATGAGCGCGAGTTGATCGAATAAACCACGTTAATAATCCGTTATACTAATTGCTGTTCTGTGCGCTTTACTATAGGCTCCACAAATATTGGAAGCTGGGAAACGGGAGACTTAGTTGTATGAAATATATTTGACTAGTATAATCGCTGCATATTTGCGATGATTTCATAAATCAGTAATCATCCCAATCTGATGAATCATTGATGCCTCTACAGCGAATTAGAATAAGCACTATGCAATGTCATGAACGTATTCTCATGCTTAATAGCTTGGCCATTCTACGTGATCTTCTTTATGCATAAACGGATGATGTCAAGGAAGATGACTGCCACACTCTTGGGATGACTCGAGTGAGCATTGATACAGAATACCAGGGGATGTGAGTTGATATAAAATACCAGAGGATGTGAGTAACTGAACACCAACAAGCCAACAATCGAGAGACCTTCCCTAGAGACCTTTCGTACAAGTCAAATCCAAAGAGAAACAGAAGCGATCCTTGACAACCAGCAAGCAGTGATCATCCTCGAGATACGCGAAATCAAGAAAACCAGCAAAGCAGCGGCAAAACCACACCAAGCAAACGGAGTGAATCCTCGTACAAACTCATATTAGTCCACTTGAAGTAACAATGAGATTCTCCATTATCCTGACTCTTTTAGTTACATGCGGGATCTCAGCCAGCCAGGCGGCGCTGAGTGTTGATGGCAGATGCGGGAATGGAGTCGAGTGCCCAGCCGGGTCCTGCTGCTCACAGTGGGGATTCTGTGGAGTGGGGCCTTCATTCTGCGGGAATGGCTCAGGCGGGGGTAGCAGCACCGGGAACGGGAACGGGAATGGGAATAATGGAGACGCTGGTCAACCCAACAACCAGCAGCCCCCGAGTCAACCAGGCGATGGCGGAGGAAACAATGCAGGCAACGAGCCTCAACAGCCAGCGGCTACACCTGTACCAGCGGCCACGAATACCCCGGCGGCAAACCCCAACCCTCAAACCACCCCCAACAATAGCAACAACAATAACCATGCCAATGGAGCGAACTGGAACCAAGCTAATGCACTTGTGAGTACCTTGGTAGTACTGGCATTGGCTGGGTATTGTAATAGCTAAAATCTAGAAATATGCAATTCAAATGAATATGTCTCAACTAAACCAATAAATGGCACACTTCACTTAAATGACGTTATCCGATCAGCTGAATCGCTTGCTATTGATGGATGAAAATATACCGATGGATAAATTCACCGGAGCCAGGAGAACGTGATTACCATTTCATCATCTGCCGAATTAAATCGAGAACAATCAGGAAAATTGTAGAAGCCACGAGAGTGTGCTAGTAAAATCTCGCTTACCAAATTTGGCCAAGTGATTTTCGTTAAATACTGCGTTGAGGCAAGGCACAATCTACAGTTGTACAATGTTCAGTCCTCTATATTCCCCATTCGATCCATTCGTTCAGTACCCCGCTCAACGGCGGGTACGTCCTTCAGCCATACCATCCGCATATTATCAAAGAGCACACCCCGAGGAATTCTTTACCCCTCAGTACAGAGTAGCTCGTCCCAAAACATATGGCCAGCAAACGCCACAACGTTACTATCCAGAAAACTATTATACACCAGTATCCAGAAACATGTCTAGCAACAATCGCACTGGGTATGATTCATCCCAGACTACTACTAGCAGTGAATCATCCGATTCAGAGCAAGACGATTGGAATTTGTTGAGGTCTATGCTCCCTGATTCTCTACCAGCCAATCGCCAGTATGGTGCAAGTCACAACAAGTCCCATAACAATTTGAAACCACGTCAGGGCCACAGAGCCTCAAACAAATCACACAGACATCCATCCCAACAGCTGCTAGAGGCTCAAAGGCAGCAAGAAGCCATCCAGCGATTCCAACGCAACAGAGCAGCAAAGATCATCCAACGCCAGTGGCGCCAACATCATGAGAGGCAAAGGGATGAGGCATCAAAGAAGATCGCCGAGTTCATCAGATCGCGTATCGAGATTCGACAAGCACGGCAGATTCTCCAATGTCTCCGGACACTCCATTCCTTTGAAGACGAACTAAATCTCCTACACGAACGCCAGGGCTCAAGGGTTTTCAAGCATCCCCTCAAGTTTGCCCCCGATTCGACTCCGGACTCGATTAAAATCTTGCCAGTCAAAGAAAATCAAAGCTACCTCGGATACGAAGATGCACTGCTAAAGCTGCTTATCCGTATAGACGGGGTCGACAGTATGGGGTCTGGTCTGGTCCGGACAACTCGGAAATCGTTGGTTAACAAAACTCAACAGTTCCTTGATGCCCTTGACGAGTATAAGAAAGCTCAATATAGCCAAATTAATTAATGCATGATGTATTATATAGCCTCATCTTTATTCTAGCCCACAATAAAAACCATTTGTACATAATCAAATACTGACTCGGCCACTTTATGTCCACCAAGTGTAAGGTGCTAGTAGCTTACCAATGTGTTATTGAATGCATGACCTGTATGTTTTATCTAGTTCTCATCAGCTTTGATTGAGTGGATGATAAAGCAGTGATGTCACTACGTTGGATGCATTGAGCAAGATCTTGAAGGCTTCTCCTGTTCGTTCCCAACTATCAACGCTGACAAATAGAGGTGGTAAGGTTATTAATAAGCAATCCCACATCCCTTTTATCCGGGGCAGAAGTATATATTTCAGGAGGGCACGGTGCTTTGAGAAATAATTTCATTTTATCATGTCTACATACGTTGTAACCGGCGCCTCTCGCGGATTAGGGCTCGAGTTTGTACGCCAGATTCTACAAAAACCTGGGGCTAGGGTATTTGCTTGCTGTAGAAACCCATCATCCGCTACTGCTCTAGAAGAACTTAAGCAGGAGGCAGGAGACAGGCTGAGTGTCCACAAGCTGGACGTCAACAACAAGGGTTCTATCGAGGTTTGCTACATCGTGTGATCTTAAGTCGGGCCTCCTCCCTTACGCCGAATCTTTACAGGAAAGTGCCAAAGAAATTTCGAAGCTCACTGGTGGTGGAATTGATGTACTGATAAATAACGCCGGTATCAGTAAGGACAACGCAGGGCTGACTAAAATGTAAGCAACTCATCTCCTAATCTTGCTTGAGGTGATCAAAGGTTGATTATTTGTAATCGTAGAACCAAAGCAGAGCTGGAAGAAATGTTTACCACCAATGTCACTGGTCCTGTCCTGGTCGCCCAGCAATTTATTCCACTACTAGAACTAGGAGGAAAAAAGCAAATCATAAACGTTAGTTCTATCCTAGGATCAATCACCTTGAATATTAATAGTGCATCTACCATGGGATATGGTGTAACAAAGGCAGCACTCAATATGGGTTTGTATTTATCAAGACTGCTATAATATTCTTGCCATACTCAAACCTCAATTCTATAGTGACTTCAGGCTTCTCTAAGGAACTAAAGGACCAAAATATTACTGTAATCTCAATCCACCCTGGTTGGGTTCAAACTGGTAGGGATTAAAGACGACTAAATTCGGTATATTCAAGTGCTTACAAATTCCCATTTTAGATATGGGAGGCAAGGGTGCTGATATCACTTCTGATGAGAGTATTTCTGGGATGTTGAAGGTGATTGACGGCTTGACATTTTCCAGTACCGGGAAATATTTTGACTATGCTGGAAAGGAATTGCCTTGGTAGTAGTGCGAGTTTGTCAGTTAGATATATTGCTCACAAAATAAATCTAGCAAACCTATCTATGATCTTTGCTGTATTTCATGACCAAGGGATACCAATGTTTTGGCTATACATGTAGCTTGTAGTTAGCCAGGCTTGCAATCTCAAATTTCCCAAGGTAGTCTAATTGTATCAGTTGTAAGTTAGAGAGTGTAGCAGGGTCAAAATCAGGATCTGGATATAGGGATGATTGGTATGAGCTGAGGGATGGCTACAGTACCAAGGACTCAAATTACTATACTGTTGAATTTCATCTCATCAAGAAGATATACACCAGTAAGAAGTGCTGAGCTATTCATAAGATGTTGGAACTGAAGAAATAGACACCTAAGAAATGGATAAAGCTTAGTTGTTGAAATAATAAGTTGGTTAAGATAGCTTTATTTTTGTGTTGCACAATATTTGATATATGTTACCAGCTAGGACTGTGATTGATATCAATTGCAGTAATACTTGGCATATCTTCTGTATCAACACTCAAGAAAATGCTTATGTCATCACAAAAATTGCAAGGATCAAATCTCATCAATGGTCTTCTCTGTTGTAAGAGTCTTGGAGATATTGGAAGTGATTTGGAGAACAAGTAGATTATGTGGTTTTCACTTAATGATTTATTGAATGTAAAAGTAGTATTTATACTTTTACATGGTCTTGGCATTACAAACACGTAGAATAGGTTAAGGAAGGTCCCAAGAACATGTGTGCAAAGTTTGGGGCTGTTTGGACAACTTTGAGAATTTTCATGTTCTGGGTACCTGGTATTTTGGTGAAAATATTCTAAGTAAATCCCGACAAGGAATTTGGTCAGTATTCTCTAGGATTTGAAGGTGATGATCTAAGTGACTAAGTTAGGTGAACATTTAGGTGGAAAATACGAATTTTTACAACACTCCCACTCAGCTAAATGTTCATACTGACTAGTCCTAATTTTGACCTAAGATATTCAAACTTGTCTCTAGCTAATGGTTTGGTAAATATGTCTGCAATCATTTCATCTGTAGGACAGTAAACTAAGCTAACTAAGTTATTCTCTATAGCTTCACGTATGAAATGATGTCTAATATCTATGTGCTTGGTTCTAGCATGAAAAGTTGGATTTCTACCTAATTGTATACATCCTTGATTATCTTGAAATAAAGTAATAGGCGTTTTTTGACATAGGCCTAAATCTGTAAAGAGCTTTCTTAACCACATTGCTTCTTTTGTAGCTTCACAGGCTGCCATATACTCTGCCTCTGTAGTAGAAAGTGCTACGGTTGGTTGCTTTCTTGAGTTCCATGAAATGGCTCCTTTACAGTAAAGAAAGGTATATCCTGTGGTGGATCTTCTGTCTTCTAAATTTCGTCCCCAATCAGCATCAGAGTATCCCACAAGATCCTGTTCTGAATCCTTATAAGTGTATCTTAAGCAGATATCAGCAGTTCCTTTTAGGTATCTAAAAATCCGCTTAACTGCTGCAATATGATCAGATCCATAATTCTGATTATGTTGGCTGACAACTCCCACTGAATATGAGATATCTGGACATGTTCCAAGCATGATATACATCAGACTGCCGACCATAGATTGATAAGGAAAGTCAGGGCTTTCAGATGGCACCAAGCTCTCTTGATTTGGTTGAGTTTTGACCAAGTGAAGGTTTGTCTCCATTGGGGTAGCTGCCGGTTTGCAGTCTTCCATTTTGTACTTCTTTAGTATATCTTGAATATACTTGGATTGGCTTAGGGTAATAGTCTGGGTACTTCTGTCTATGGAGAACTTAATCCCTAAGTAGTAACTAAGTTCTCCTAGATCGGACATCTTGAACTCCTTAGATAGGCTGGATTTAGTCTCTTCCAATGTTTCTAGGTTATTGGCGGCTATAATAAGATCATCCACATATAGAGCTAATAGAACCGGATTTGCTCTATCTGGCTTATAGTATATACTATAGTCAGCATTACTCCTTTTGAAACTCAAAGATTCCAAATAAGAATCTATCTTGCAATTCCAGGCTCTTGGTGATTGTTTGAGACCATATAGTGACTTTTTAAGCTTGCAGACCAAATGGGGGTTATCTTGGTCAACAAACCCATCAGGCTGGTCCATATACACGTCCTCATCAAGTTCTCCATTCAAAAATGCAGTTTTTACATCCATTTGATGAATAAAAAACTTATATTTGGCTGCAATAGCCAATATTAATCTGATGGAATTAAACTTGGCTACCGGTGCAAAGGTCTCAGTATAGTCAAGTCCTTTTGTTTGAGAGTATCCTTTGGCTACAAGTCTTGCTTTGTATCTTTCAATTGTACCATCAGCCTTGTATTTTGTCTTGAAGACCCATCTGCATCCAATTGATTTTCGGTTGATTGGTAATTTGACTAAGTCCCAAGTTTGATTTTCCATCAGTGCCTGATATTCCTCAGTCATTGCAGATCTCCAAAACTTCGTCTGAGGACTATTTAGGGCCTCTTTTACAGTCTGGGGTTCATCAACATGGACTGAATAGGCATAGGCTAAGTTTGTACCCTCATTGATATAGTAATTTGGGCTATTTCTTGTCCGATTGGATCTCCGGGCATTTGATACTGGAATGATCACTTCTGGGATATTCCTGGGCACTGATTCTGGCTGAACCACGGTTGTAGAGTCCTCTGGAGTGAAAAAATTTTCATTGTTTTGCTCTGATTCAATCCTGACAATTGGTGGACTTGAGATCAAATTTTCGTCATCATCTGATGTCATTTTTTGTGAAAATTTTGAATTTTCATCAAACAACACATCCCTGGACTTGATCAGCTTCTTTGCTTCGGTATTGTAGAGTCTGTATGCCTTACTCTCATTGCAGTAGCCCAAAAATATGCATTTTACACTTTTTGGCTCAAATTTTGACTGATTTCCGGCCAGTTTTTTGGCATATGCTGTACACCCAAATATTCTTAGATGTTCTGCACTTGGTCTGTATCCATACCATGCTTCAAATGGAGTAGAATCACGAAGTATTCTGTTATAACTCCTATTTTTAAGATATACAGCAGTGGCAACTGATTCCGCCCAAAAATCATAGGATAATTTTTGATCATGGATCATAGATCTTGCCATATCAATTATTGATCTGTTAGCTCGTTCTGCTACTCCATTTTGCTGTGGGGAGTATGGTACAGTAGTCTCTTGCTTTATCCCATGAATTTTGCAGAAGTGGATGAAGAGTTTTGAGGTATATTCTCCACCATTGTCAGAGCGTATTTTCTTGATTTTTTCACCAGTTTCTCTCTCCACCATGGCTTTGAACTCCCTGAGCTTAGACAGAGCTTCTTCCTTTCTCTCCATGAAGTAGACCCATGTGTATCTTGTATAATCATCAATAAAAGTGATTAAATACTTCATCCCGCCTAAGGATAAATTTTGCATAGGTCCACACAGATCTGAGTGAATTAGATCTAATTTTTTCTTAGTTTTGATTAACCCAGAGCTCTTGAACGGTTGTCTGGCTTGTTTCCCATATATGCAGGCTTCACAGTGCTCCAAAATAGCTGGGGGATCAATTTTCACTCCAGAAATTAGCTGATCTTTGATCATTTTACGCAAATAATCAAAATTGATGTGTCCAAATCTCCTGTGCCAAAGCATTGGTGTTTCTTCATTTAAGTTACTTATATTGGCTTCCAGATATGATGGAATATAAGTCAACTTGTATAGGTTCTGATCTCTGATGCCCGAAGCAATATGGGCACCATTTTGATCAGTGATCCTGCATCCAGAATTGTCAAAACTGAAACTGAGTCCTTCTGCTGTGGCCTTGCTTACAGAGAGTAGGTTCTTGGCTATTTCTGGTACATAGAGTACTTCTTTAAAGGTCAGTGTATGGCTTCCTTCACTGCTTCTAAGGTTTACTTGGATAGTTCCTTCTCCCACTGCATCAAGTGTTCTATCGTCACCCATGAAAACCTTCTTAATTGGAATTTCTTGATATTGGGTAAAAAGTTCTTTTTGGTGTGTAAAGTGTTGAGAAGCTCCAGAGTCAATATACCACGTCTGAGAATCCTTGTTTGTGGTCATATTTAGTGCAGATATGAATAGTCTATCTTCAGTTGTTGCAGCATTTCCATATTCAGGCTTCTTTTGCTGATAATCTCTCTTTTTGAAACATCGGTCTGATGTGTGTCCTTTCCTTTTGCAGTAGTTGCAAAATAGGTTGCTGTTGCCTTTGTAGGGTCTTGGGTACCTCCTTTGTTGGTTATCATTGCTTATTAAAGCATTTTCTTCTTCCTTCTTATTGGCGCTTGATTTTCTTAATTCTTCATCCAGGAGCCTTCCATATACGTAATTTAAGGTCAAATCTTCAGTTCTGGACTCTAGGGCTGATACAAGGCCCTGAAACTCGTCTGTCAGGCTATTCAGGATGGTAACTATCACATCCTCATCAGTAGTTGGTACGCCCACAGATTCCATCTCATCTACCAGCAGGGTAATTCTGTTAATTAGATTTTTCATTTCTTCTCCTGGCAGCATCTTTGTAGTAAAGAATTTTCTTCTCAGATACATTTTCTTGGCAGCTGAACATGACTGGTAGGTGTCTTCTAATGCTTTCCAGGCATTCTTTGCCGTTTTTGCTCTTGAGCATTGAATTAGCAATTTGTCCTTGACATTAAGGCAAATGCAGTTAAAGGCACTTTGTTCTTTCTTCTGGTACTTCAAGGCTTCCTCTCCCACGTTTTTAGGAGGGCATTCTTCTCCCATGACAATATCCCAAAGGCCTCTTTCTTGTAGCAGCATCTTCATCTTCACCTTCCACACTTGGTAGTTAGATCCATCCAACTTTTCAGCAGAGGGAAAAATTCCAGTAATAGCAGTAGTAGACATTGCAGAGAGTGACAGCTCGGGGCTCATAACCTGTTGTAAGAGTCTTGGAGATATTGGAAGTGATTTGGAGAACAAGTAGATTATGTGGTTTTCACTTAATGATTTATTGAATGTAAAAGTAGTATTTATACTTTTACATGGTCTTGGCATTACAAACACGTAGAATAGGTTAAGGAAGGTCCCAAGAACATGTGTGCAAAGTTTGGGGCTGTTTGGACAACTTTGAGAATTTTCATGTTCTGGGTACCTGGTATTTTGGTGAAAATATTCTAAGTAAATCCCGACAAGGAATTTGGTCAGTATTCTCTAGGATTTGAAGGTGATGATCTAAGTGACTAAGTTAGGTGAATATTTAGGTGGAAAATACGAATTTTTACAACATTCTCTAACCCTTTGATATCTGATTCCATGAATTGGACTGTATGATTATCCAACTAGTATTTTAGTTTTATCCACCAGCAACTGTGCAAAAATTATAACAGGTGCTTTGGCATATCTCTAACATCAGCTGAAAATCATCTGACCAAATGATTTATTATGTTCCATCTGTAGTTGTTAATAAAATCTCAGGTTAACTTGAATCAGTACTCCAACCTCTTGATGTTGACTAATTCAATTTGCTTTAAAGCCATAAAGAGCAAGTGCTGAACTCTTTGGCTTAGTGTGTGTCTCAATGAAATAACTTCTCAAAGTAATTTCCAACAGACAAATTTCTCTAATTTTGCCTGCAAGTGCTATGAAAAATAAGTTGGTCCAGCTGCTTAGAATTCTTGACCCTCCTTAAAATCTTATGGTGGTATTGTGACAGTGTATTGCTGAATTTGCTGCCAAATAAAGTAAAAAACTTGATGGTGTTTTGACAGTCATCTTGCTAACCTCTACATATGTGCACACCTGCTGCAATTGACACACTTCTATCACGCCAACTTTACGGCTTTTTAGTGTGATACTGGCATATTTGCCATACACCCTGTATTGCTGGTTACCTATGCATCTTGCAAATACATGCTTAGTTGCCATCTCTTGTGATATGAATACTTGTTGAGTATCTACAAAATACTTTTCGGTACTTAATCAATATATGCCTTCTGCCAGCTGGATTTGAGTCCCCCTTATAGGTGCACTCTGGTTCTTGTTTGAGTGAATTCCAAATTGAATGGTGTAGAAATTGGCTTGCACCCAGCAGAAACTCAGCCAACTTTGGTAAAGTTGTCCTTACAAAAATTAGTTGCTTCTTGTGTCCAACCCAACCTTGCCTTACTTGACTGATTTCCTACACATCAAGGCTGCTTAGCCTCTTAATGCCAAAGGAAATAAGTATCTCCATAGCACATTGGTGCCCAATATTTTCCAACTCCTCCTGGCTGTCCTCCATATGCTAACTCATCATATCTATGATGGACTTGAAGGTTATATTCTTGATGAGATTGGGATATGGTAGTACTTGCTGTTGTACATTAACATTTAAAACTTAGCCAATTTCACTCTGTTGGAAAATCTAGTACCCAAACTGATTTTCCCTAACCCAAACATAACTTATCCCTATTATGGTTTATTTTATCACTTCTCAGAATCCATTTTTAGCTGTCACACCTGATTCATTTTCAAGTGGTCATTACATCCTCAACTGATCTGCTAATCCTTTCCAAAGGATTAGTCATCTGAGATCTATCCAACCACTTAGTAGTTGCCAAGACATCAGCTGATTAATGATGCAATTTTTCATTTATCTTATGCACCTATCAACACCCCAGCAGATTTCAATTAGTCCAGTCTCTTGGTGCTTACTAATTCAACTTGATCAGAATAATATAAACAAAGATTACTGAACCTTTTGG